>SNQJ01S0089002.1:0-18511 GCA_010110895.2 Picea sitchensis | reverse complement strand
CTGAGGAATAGATCCATTTCAGAGTATCTCATTAAATGGAGGAAACTACCGGCTGAAGATTCCTCTTGGGAAGATGAGTCTTTTATACAGAAGCATCCAGAGTTACTCAAGTGTTGCGAACAACACTTGTCTCAAGGGGAGGGGCATGTTAAGCCCTAATATTGGATCATTACCCCTTAATTGGGGCATATTATATTAGTAATTTTATTTTATTTATGTCAGATTTAGGCCATTAGTTGTAATTATACCTCCGAGTCCGCTATATATACAAAGGAGACATTTTCATTTTGAATCATCTTGTACTTGAACATTTCCGTGGGGTAAAAGGAGGTTGCCCCCTCGAAGAGGCTTATTATCTGAAATTATCTCTTTTTCAAGGCGTTGAGTACTTTTCCTAAGGTTTTTCTATGCTATATTGATGTTTGGTTCTTAACATAATGATTGGTAACACCTTATATCTCACATTATTGTACGTACTTCTTATATTTGCACCAACATGTGACTTGTTATTATTTATTTCATGAATTATTTTATCAGTTTCATATAATGGATACATAATGTAAAAGTGTTGTCAAAATTCATGTATTGCTTAGGTAGATTGAGTTCTTATGGGTTCTCATAATGAATATGTAATTATAGCTTCTCCTTACCTTCTCCCATAAGATATTCCTTAAAAACAAGATGTATAGTTAAGCTGCTTGAGATTAAAATTGTATTTCCGCTCTTGATTTAGGATTCTTTATGAGATGCCTTTTTACTCATTTTCACTCATTGTTTCTTGAAAAACGATAAGTATAGTAGAATATCTTATTGTGCCATGAATAATTGATGATTAGGTGAGATTCATGATCAGAGTTGGGATTGCAGTTTATGTTGGATTAGTGGGAGGTAGACATCTCCTTGTTCCTCAGAATAATCGCCATACCTGAGACCTTAAATGGTCAAAATCGATGGGAACCTGGGCTTGAGCGTTGCTTATGTGTCTTAGAGGTCCTAACCATTACAGGGTAGGACGAGCAGGTAGTCATTCTTATTTTTGTCGGTTGATTTTCATTCATTTCTTCCAGAGGATTGATGTGCTTAGGTCGTTATGTTGTTGTCGCATGAGTTGCATGCATCATTTTCGTCGTCGTGTTGAAACATAGAGTATAATTTCCTTATTACCCTTCTACACACCCACACACAAAAAACAAAAAAACAAAATTTGCACTTGTTATGAGAGGCTTGTTATCTTGACGAAACAAGAGGTTGTAACAATCCTCTTTTCCTTGGGAACATGAAAAAATCCATCATAGCCAAATACTTTGAGATGTGAAACCAAAGTCTTTTTAATTGACTACACTTCATGTGGAGTCATGTCGACTAGCACCGATGAAGGAGACATATTCAATAGATATTTTTCAGTGTCGACTGCCTCCGCCCAAAATTCTTGTGTGAACCCAACACCATTGAACATGCTCCTTTCCTTGTCCATCAA
Source organism: Picea sitchensis (assembly GCA_010110895.2). Taxonomy (NCBI): domain Eukaryota; kingdom Viridiplantae; phylum Streptophyta; class Pinopsida; order Pinales; family Pinaceae; genus Picea; species Picea sitchensis. Next base: position 17,034 of record SNQJ01S0089002.1, on the reverse strand, counting down.
TGTTTTGTTCATTCTACCAACTACTCCATTTTTTGTGGGTTATATGGTGTGGTATTTTGGCATGTTATGCCACACTACTTGCAGAACTAATCAAATTATTTTCCACATAAATCACAACCGTTTTCAGTTCTCAACACCTTAATATTCTTATCTGTCTGGTTTTCTACAAGATATTTAAATTCTTTGAATTTCTCGAAAACCTATGATTTATTCCACATGAAATGTATCCATGTCTTTCTAGAAAAATCATCTATGAAGGAGACATAATATAGGGACAAACACATCACTATGAAACAACTCTACACTCCCATTTTCCCTTGTCGCTCCAAATGGGAACCTCACCCGACTTTGTTTTCTATATAGACGATGTTCACAAAACTCGACTTCTAAATTAAATTCATGAAAATAATCAACTATACATTTTTTATGCATATATCAAAGTCATTTTTCTCCTATGTTTCCCAAACTCTCATGCCATAGCATGGTCAGTTCGACTGTATGATGACTTTTTGATTCGGTTTGAATTGACTCAACCAAGTCGAGTTGAGTCGAAGTTGAGTCGGCTTGAAGAACAACAATGTTGTTGCATCCAGTCGAGTCGAAACTAATCTATATTTATGAGAGGAATGAAATGAAAAAACATATCTATAACATTAACTTAGAGATACAGTGAATAATAACAGAGATATAGTAAAACTTGACTTCTATTAAATGAGAAATATGTTGAAACTGTAAAAATGCATACTTAAACAAGCTTTCTAGAATGGTGGCATCTTATCTCTAAGAATAGATGTGATGGCTACTCTCATTCAAAAGAATATTATTGCAATGCAGATCTAAAGGCCTTTTTACATCTAACATGAATGAAAAAACATAACCCGAGGAGATGAAGTAAGTTGGTACATCAACTTCTCAGGTTCGTAACTTTTGCATACAATCTTTGTTTTCGGCACACGAAAGACCATTTGAAAGGTATATTCGAGTACTAAAAGTTATGATGCCACACTCTAACTTTGTCTACAATATGACTGTGGTGGGACCAAAGAACATTTTGTATGGCCTCACAATGGTCTCAAAAGCTTAGGACCCAAAAAAATAGAAACAAATTGTCAAGATAAAAAAAAGTAACTGCCAATATGAAAGTTGTGTGTGAGCCAAATGGAAGAGGTGGGTATCCACCAATATTCACCTAGATCAATCATCCATCCTTAGGAAGAAATGGTCTGCATTGCATTGAGTTCCCCCATTAGATGAGGAAACTTGTGTTGAATTTGGCCTCAGGTGAGCCACTTGCCTTGGTAGGAGTTGCCCTGCTTTGACAACTTGATAAAGATGAAGTTTATGTTGGTGAGTTCCCTTGACCTGTGTGTCCATGATTTGGTCAGTGGATGAATGTTCCATGCATTCAAGGTTTATTTCTATTGGTTTCAATTTTTATGCTACCTTTGAGGTGTCCAACAAGGGTGGAAAGTATGGTCGAAGGAGGTCCACATTAAACACTGGGTTCAAGCCAGGGAAGGGGGGAATGTTGAGGTCAAAATCGTTGTCACCCACAACCTTGGTGATGGTGTAAGGTCCATATTATAGTGGACGAATATTTTGATGGGGTCCTGTAAGGAGTTATTTATACAAGTGCAAACAAACTTTATCTCCCACCTAAAACTTGTGTGGCACCCAATGTTGATCATGACATTGCTTGTAGTTGGCATTGGACTTCTATAAAAATATCTTGAACCTTTTGGTGGATGTGTTGGATTTGTTCAATGAACCAGGTGGCTTTTTCGGCTTCAATTTGCACATGGGATGATTCTTCCTATTTGGATGCAAGGGGTAGTGCAACATCCATGGGGCCCAATGGTTGAAAGCCCATCTCCACCTAAAAGGGGTTGTTGTTGGTTGAATTATGTATGGATCTATTGTAATTGTGTTGAACATAGGGAAGACTCTCATCCCATGTATGAGGATTCTTGGAATTGTACATGCAAAAAATCTTCATGATCATCCTATTGACGACATGGGTTTGTCCATCTGTTTGGGGGTGGAAGATCATGGATTTGGTGAGCTTTGTGTCCAACTGTGATGTAATATCCCCAAGGATGAGCCCCAGTTGTATTTATAAATTGTAAACATGTTTTGTAGGCTGGTGAGATGAATGTTGATAATTCGGTGGGATTATGTGTTTATTAGGCCGGAGAGCCTAAGTGTTAAAGGACAAGAGCCTGATTTTGTATATGTAATTATGAAGATCATTAATAAAATATAAACATCGCTATGTTCAGACTGACCATGAAGAAAGAGTGATGGGGGACTAAGCTTCCGCAAGGATGGGTAAGGGAGGAGGCTAAGTGTGTGGGTCTAGCGGCTAAGCTAGGGGGCTTACCTCTAAAGGGGATAATAATTTATTATCATTTCCTAAAGGCTAAGTTGGACATGTTGAGTGTTTTCCTAAGTTCCTGTAAAGGGAACGTATGGAAAATAAAGTGTATGCATCTTTAGGAAGATAGGTGTCGACCTGGGCGCATGTAGTTAAAAGATGAAGAATTCAACCATGTTCGGGTTTTGTGGCTCATTCTTCCATCCTCCACCTAAGTCACTTTGCCATTTCCTATCCTTCGTGAATTCTATTTAGCTCTGTGATTGACCTCTACATTGATTCCTTGTCACGCACCCTGAAACCAGTGGAAAACTCATGGATTGAGTCGTGTCTCCTGTGAAGTCCAAACACCCTGTAAATGTCTGAACCATGTTGTGTATTAGTGTGGACTATTGTCGTTTTTGTATTTCCATACCCAAATTCCTGTTGTTGCTCTCACCGTGAGTTAATCGAATTGCTATTTTTTTTGTTGTTATCCTCACCTTGCAAGAATTGAGTTGAAACTAGTTGAAGAAGCAAGTTATCAGGCCCATGGTAGAAGAGGAAGGTTGTCAGGCTTGTGAGAAACTCTCTCCAGGTGAGAGATTTTTTTGGGAAGTGGTTTTCTCCCAGAGAGAGACTAGCACTAGCTACAGAGATGTGAGAATTCTTGAACTGGTTTGTTTCTGAGACCTTGAGAGGGAGGTGAAGAAGCCGATGGACTATGTGACAATGAAGATGTATACTCCTGGGTGGAACAAGCATATGAGGAATGAGATTTTGTGAGTAGTGGGCGTAAGAAGGCTTCTGAAGAGAATCCTTCAAGTTGCACTGTGCAGTTTCCCATTAATTCAACTTAGGCTAGGAATCCCTTGCCCTGGGTGGAGCTTAGTCCCAGCTCAGGGGTGACCCACAACTGAGTGTGATGAGCAACATGGTATATGGATGGGAGGTTCGTCGAAGGTCTACACGTAGTTGGTGGTCTTATAATAAAATATATGTACCACTTTTATGTTCATTTACATGTTGTGTAATGGTACATATGTTGTAATTGATGAGTATTGCATGTGTATGTAGTATATGCTTCATGTGTGGGATTACTGTTATTTCCACATTATTATGCTATATATATGTAGAATAATCATTTTATGTTTATATGGATGTGTATGTTTTTCCGCAGGTATCTTTGTGTGGCATAGCCCAGTAGTTTAAGGCTAGAGCTGTCACACATCAGAGTAGTGCAGTAGAGTTGTAGGAGTGACATTTTTTGGCCTGTTGGTGGCTGGGGATGTTACAAATTGGTATCAGAGCTAAGTGAAGTGTCTGAGTCATTGCATTGCCCGACCTTTTGCTGGTCGGGGATGTTACAAATTGGTATTAGAGCTAAGGTTTTCAACACTAAGCCTCGATGGGCCATGTTAGTGGAAAATGAAGAAAAAGTTTCGAAAGAATTTTTATCGAAGTAGACAAAATTCGAGTTCAGAGCCAAGTTTTTAACATCGAACCTAGATGGACTGGATAAGTGGTCATTGGAACCGAGGTTTCAAGAGGAAATTGTGTATGGAGGACCAATTTCAAACCTTAGAAACTTCTTGAGTGCCAAGAATTTACCTTGGTCGTGTTACGAAGATCAGGAGGAGTAGCGGTGTCGTAAAACCATGATAGAAGTGGTATTGGGCCCTAGCGTAATGTGGACCTTAGTATCTATTTGGGAGAAGGAGAATCTGTCACAACCATTAGATCTCGTAATGTTACAAGGCATTTAGCCATGAATTCCTTTGGAAATCCGCAGAGTAACAGATTTTGTTCTGCGCCATAGGATCTATTCGGAAGGAAGGGAAATCTCTTATGACCATCATATCTGGGGAATGTGCAAAGGATTTAAACCAGAAGCCCTTCGGACATCATGATTTTAGTGAAGTTTGGTGCCAGAAACAAGAGAAGGGTCAAAGCCCTAAGCTCCGAAGTGGATCTACACCATAGATATGGAGAGGGGAGCTCAACCATTGGATCAAGCCAATGTTAAAAGGTCAAACATAGTAGTGAAGGCAGAAAGCTCCCGAAGAGCCGAAGTAGTGAGTCATGATGAAATCACTTGGATGGATGTGGACACATGGGATGTGTGCCATGTGTCAATGGGTTTCAAACTCGTGGAAGGTTGGAATTCCATATGGAACATAAGGTGTGACACCCATATGATTGGGATACAAGTCAGTCACTAGTATTTTTCCACATGGCACTCCGTATGAGCATGGTTAGTGGGACCCAAGGTTACTTAAAAAAATTTAAAGCTCGGAGGACCCATAGTGACGTTGATCACAATACATCAATATCAACGGCTAACAGGTATACCCAAGTTTCAYGGAATTTAATTATCCAAGGCGGTCCCACAATCTAAAGCACGGTTTCACTGAGGGCTTACGTGTCAGCGTCAAAAGAATTGTGGGATGAAAGGTAGGTTACTCCAAACCGTTGATGCATGCCACTACAATTGGAAGAGATCTCAGCAATGTGATGTAATGACATCACCAAAGGTGATGTCGACGTGATCCTTACACAACTCGTAGGTCAGAAGGTCCACATCAACACATGATCTTTCCTTACGACTGGCCCGAAGAACTCTCAACGTTCTTCTATTTCCCTATAGGGAAAACTACACCCATAGAAACTCTCACGAGATCCCCTCTTCACACTCAGGAGATCAGACTTCGTGACTTCATGAGGTCAGTGGTCGAGCGTTGGACTCTCGAGTCCCCGAAACCCGACAACGGTCAACGCTAACCTTTCTCTTCTCTCTTCGGCATTTTCCTTATTTCGATTTCGACACTCGCGATGTCAAGTAACTTGTTTTGCCGACCCCCTGAATCCTGATTCACCGAAGCTCTGATACACATGCGAGTTTGACTTTTCAACGGTCCTTCACTCCATCGACACTTTGGGGTTCGCAATATCGTGAATCCTGATGCAATTGTTTTGGGACTTCTTGCCACGAATTTTTGAAATAGTGCGCCACCTGTCCACTCACTGACTCCTGTGGCCCCACGTTGTTCTCTTATCCATCAGGATTTCGCGTATCGTGATATCGTGATTCTCATTTCCAAGTTTATAGGACTACCACCCGCGAAAACTTGATATGGAAATCCACGAGCAGATCCGACAGCCCTTGTGGCTCAGATCTATGGTCCTGCCCCTCCTGAGCTTCGAACCTCTCGATGTCTTCGCCGTAACCTCCCTTCTCCTTCCTAATATCTGATGGCTCACGGATCTTCGTGAAATCTCCTCAGAGAATTTTGACTGTTCGTCTTTCCTTGGCGATTTCTATGAATGACCAAGTGTCCCTCTATGAAAACTTGTTCACCCACATGCAAACTAGCGATGCCTTCTTACAAGATTTCAATCACAGCTTCCCTGCGCTGTCCTTCAACAATTTTGAAGGCCTTATCCTTCCTGAGATTTCTTATAATTTTGAGTCTTAGAAAAGACTCTTGCGCGCACTCCTTGCGGCAACCTTCAAGCACCCCTAAGTGCTTGAATCCCTTCGACTCTGCGGACACCTACAACAGCAGTCTCTCAATGTTTTTCTCAGATTCACAACTCTGAGGCTTAGCTTGGCCTACGCACTCCTTAAACGGCTCCTGTGCCTGTCTGCACCTTAGAGTGAATGAGAACAAAGGCTATCTCTATCTAAACCCTTTGTCAACGCACTCCTTGCAGACAATTCGACTACACTCCTTGCAGGAACCCTTGTTCACATAGATAAACAATTGAAACTCATTCCTACTTCCTTTCAGACTTCAAACTCAAACATGAAATCATATACACAACATATAAAGCAAATGTATAATGGGAAGCAAACATTCATGAGCATATCATTCAACATCAATACACAGAGAACAAACACGAAACCATGAATTTGAATCAACTATTTCTTATAATCCAATTGTATGTACATGGGTGTTCTTACACAGCTCTCTTCTTCTCTTTCTATGCTCTTCTTCCTCTGCTTCAAAACAATCCCTGTTACAATGCAAAATGAGGGTGTCTATATCCCGTTTCCCTCTTGCGCTCTAAAACTGTCTAATCTGGAATTGAATTCTACCTACTTTACATTAACTACTTTAAATGCCTTCTATCTACTAAGGATGAGAGAAAATCGCTCAAGGTCCGTTTACATTATACAAGTGCGCTTCATTAAATTTCCACATTTATGTTCGCGCATCAACTCCAAGAGAAATCCAAAATTTGTGCTGGCTTGTCCAGCTGTCCTTTGCTTCCGCGCTGGCTCGCTTGATGTGGGAGATGCTCCTGCATCATACTCCCTCACTTGAAACTTTTCATGGGCTCCTTTCCATGAGCTCATGCATGGTCTGTCCATGCTTCTGGATCTCTACTTCATTCTCCCAACTGACATCTTCAATTGGATGGTTCTTCCATTTTATTAGAAGCTCAAAGTATTGCTTTCGCCTGGTCCTCTTGCTCACTCTTGTATCCAATATGTACTCCATCTCCGGCTTATCTGCAACTGGCATCTGCTTTGTCCACTGGATCACTGGCTACTCATTTCCAGTTCCTGTTTCCTCAGCCTTATATGGGTACAAATCCAAGATATTGAATATCGGAGAAATTCTGATCCCATCGGGTAATTCAATCTCGTAAGGATTCGCCCCAAATTTCTTCAAGACCTTAGATGGCCCGATTTTCTTCATCTTCATCTTGTTATATGTTCCTCTCGGGAACCTTTCCTTCCCTAAATGTGCCAGAATCAAGTCACCAACCTCAAACTGAAGTTGTCTCCTATGTTGATCTGCTCTACGCTTGTACTCCTGGCTTGAATTCAACAGTCGCTCCTTCACCTAGCTATGAAGTTCCTTCATCGCCTCTGTGAAATCTTCTGCACTAGCACTCTTAGTCGCAGTTTGTTATGAATCTCTCAGTTCAGAAATCTCTCTCAACTGCATGCCATAAACAATCTGAAATGGACTCTGCCCTGTGCTCCTATTAACTGAGTCGTTATAAGAAAACTCTACTTGTGGTAATACATTGTCCCACTGGATGTGGTGTTCTATCACCAAGCTTCTCAGTAAGTCTCCCAGACTTCTGTTTACTACTTTTGTTTTTCCATCCGTCTGAGGATGATAAGCTAAACTATACGACAAGTTAGTTCCCATCTTCTTCCATAAAGTCCTCCAAAAATTTCCTACGAACTTTGTATATCGATCCGAAACTATGCTCCTCGGTAAGCCATGAAGTCGAATGACCTCTTTGAAAAACAAATTCGCAATGTGAGTTGCGTCACTGGTTTTCTGACATGCAATGAAGTGTGCCATCTTGGAAAATCTATCCACCACCACAAATATTGAATCACAACCTCTTTGTGTTCTTGGCAACCCCAATAGGAAATCCATGCTAATTTCATCCCACGGCCTCTCTGGTATGGGCAATGGTTGATAAAATTCCGCATTCTGCTTCCTTCCCTTCGAATGCTGGAAAATTTTGCATCTGTCCACGAATTTCTTGACATCCGCTCGCATCCCCGGCCAAAAATATGACTCATTCAACTTTGTGAACGTCTTGTCTTGACCAAAATGCCCTGCCAATCCTCCACTATGTTTCTCCTTCAACAAATTATTCCTCATGGAGCATTTCGGAATACACAGTTGATTGCCCCTGAACAACAATCATTCCTGGATCATGTATTCTACCCACTGGATTTTATCTCTGAGAACTGGATTCTCAGCTTCTTCATACGCCTCTTTAAAATCTTGATCATCTGCGTACATGTCCCTGAGATCATCAAAACCTAATGTTTTGACCTTGAACTCCAGCAACAACAAACACTTCCTGCTCAAAGCATCAACAACTTTGGTAGCAGTACCAAAAATATGTTTAATCACAAAAGTGAAATTCTGCATATACTCAACCCATTTGACATGCTTCTGATTCAACTTCTCCTGTTGAGTCACAAACTGCAACGCATGATTGTCACTGTATAAGACAAATTCCTTCGGGATCAAGTAATTCCTCCATTTATTCAATGCCTAGATGATAGCATAAAACTCCTTATCATAAGTGGAGTACTTCACTTTCGCCTCATTCAACTTCTCACTGAAATATGCTATCGGCATGTCTTCCTGACTCAAAACTGCCCTGATTGCAAATCCTCTTGCAACGCATTTCACTTGAAATGTTTTTCGGAAATCCGGCAACACCAAAAATGGTCGTTCCGTAATCTTCCTCTTCAACAAATTAAAACTCTTCTCGGCGTCTTATGTCCAGTGAAAAGACTTGTCTCTTTTCTTCACTGTATCCATCATCGCTGCACTAATTCCACTAAAATTCCTGATGAACTTTCGGTAGAAACTAGCCAATCCGTGAAAACTTCTCACCTCGAAAATATTCTTCGGTGATGGCCAATTTTTGATTACCTCCACCTTATCTGGATCCATCCTCAACTCATTTTCCGAAATAACAAATCCCAATTAAATGAGATTTGTATTCATGAATGAGGACTTCTTCATGTTTATCAACAGCTTCTCCTGCTGCAGTTTCTACATCATTGTAGCCAAATGCTTCAGATGCTCTTTCGTTGTCTTACTGAAAACCAGTATGTCATCCAAATACACAATGACAAATTTTCCGGTGAACTCCCTCAGGACTTCGTTCATCAACCTCATGAAGGTACTCAGCACATTTGTTAAGCCAAAGGGCATAACAAGCCATTCATACAACCCTTCGTTGGTTTTGAATGCTATCTTCTGCTCATCACCTTCTCTCATGCAGATCTGGTGATAACCTCTTTTCAAATCAATCTTTGAAAAATACTTTGCTCCACTTAAGCAATCCATCAAATCACCCATCCTTGGCAATGGAAATCTGTACCTGATGGTTATCTTGTTGATTTCCCTCGAGTCGGTACACATCCTCCAGCCTCTGTCTTTCTTCGGACTGAGTACTGTTGGAACAAAACATGGACTCAAGCTTTCCCTGACCAAACCTTTGTCCAACAAGTCTTGTACTTGCCTCTTAACTTCCTCATTCTCTTGTGGCATCAATCTGTACGCAGCTTTGTTTGTAAAACTGGCTCCTCGTATGAGATCAATGTGGTGACTCACACTCCTGATCGGTGGCAACGAACGAGGTAATTCGTCCACTACTATATCAACGAACTGTTCCAGCAGTTCTTGAACCTCCTCTGGTAAATCATCTACCCTGGTGCTAGTCAAGACAATTCTTGGTTTTCTGACCACTATGAATTGTGGATCCTCCTTCTTCTTAACCTATGTAAGAAGTTCCTTCCCACTCATGAGAAGTATTACTTCCGGCTTCAACTCCTTATCCTTGATTGGAAGCAACATGTGAGTCCTCCCATTCTTCTCTAGGATGTATCTGTTCATTCTTCCATCATGAATCACATTCCTGTCATATTGTCATGGTCTACCCAGCAATAGATGACAAAAATCCATAGGAATGACATCACATAATATCTTATCATTATATCCACCTATCTTGAATTCAACTAAACATTGTTTAGTGACAGTTACCTAGTGTCCTTTCTGTAGCCACGAAACTCTGTATGGGCTTGGATGATCATTCGTCTCCAGCTCCAGCTTCTCTACCATCTCTGTAGAAACAATATTATCCGTGCTACCACTATCTATGATGACCTTGCATACCCTGTCCTTGGTTTTGCAAGCAGTCCTAAAAAGTCTGGTCCTTTGGACTGAACTCTCCACCTCCTTCTCGGGTGTCAAAAGGACTTTTCACATCATCAACGATCTTCCGCCTTCAGTGTCTTCTGCCTCAACGTCCTGCCTTTGTGCTTTGGTGATGTGAGCTTCTCCACTCTCCTTCTTTTTTTCTGGACACTCATAAGACTTCTTCCCATTCTTTCCATACGTGAAGCATGTTATTACTCCACCTCTTCCTCTTCCTCTACCTCTAGTACGAGGAAAAGTGTTGTTGTCAGCATAATCTCCTCTCTTCTCAGTATGTTGTCCTCGTTGTGAGGTTCCACCTCTCTCAGTTCGAGTCTGAGGTTTCTTCCAATCTTCTTTGGGCTTCTGATATTTATCCTGGGCAACTGATTTTCCTCTGGGCTGACTTCTACCTCGGCCTATTTGACTCTGGTTTCGGCTCAACTTCTCTTCTGCTTTTAGATCCATCTGATAAGCATCTTCCACCATTCGGATGGTTACCATGCTCATATCATCCTAGATATCATATCTCAAGCCATTCATGTATCTAGTAACCTTATCATCATCGCTCTCCCAATGACCTACCTTGATGTTCAGTTTATAGAATTCCTCAGTGTATTCTTTCACTGTCATCAACTTCTGTCTCAGATTCTATATCCTCCTGAACAGTGTAATTTGATAATCTCTGGGGATGAATTTCTCCTTCAGCTTCACAATCATTCTGTCCCAGCTCTTGATATTCTACTTGCCCTTGCAGCATCTGTCAGCTTGTAGTTCATCCCACCACAATGCTCCATGTCCTTTCAATCTAGTGACAACATGCTTGACTTTCTTGTCTTCTTCGACATCCTCATAGTCGAAGTATGTGTCTAGAACTCTAATCCAATCTAGAAGCTCCTCTGCATCCAAGTTCCCCTCATAAACCAGAATGTCCATCTTTGATCTTGCACCCATCCTTGCAATAGCTTTGATCAAACGTTCGTTTGATGCATCTTCAGCTACAACTTCTTCTTCACGTTCAGCCTCAATCTCACTCTCAGAATCACTGAGATCCCCCACATTGACTGTGCATCTTTGCACTGTCTCCATGTCTTCGAGTCTAGCTTGTATATCATGCATCTCTCTCTCCATAACTGGATTTGTCATATGCCTACCTCTTCTTCGCAACATTTCCCTATCTTCTGGTGGATCGGGTGTTTGCATGTCCCTTCTCCATGGAAGCATGGTGAATTCTTCTTCTCTGCTACAGAAAGAAAAGAAACTTTCTGCACTCTGATACCGGAATTGATGTTGACTCGCTCCTTACACAACCCGCAGGTCGGAAAGTCCATGTCAACATAGGATCTTTCCTTACCACTGGCCTGAATAACTCTCAACTTTCTTTTATTTCCCTATCGGGAAATATGCACCCACAACAACTCTCACGGGATCCCCTCTTCACACTCGGGAGATCATATTTCATGACTTCGTGAGGTCAGTGGTCGAGCATTGGACTCTCGAGTCCCCAAAACCCGACAACAGTCGATGCTGACCTTTCTCGTCTCTCTTTGGGATTTTCCTTATCGCGATTTCGGCACTCGCAATGTCAAGCAACTTGTTTTTCCGACCCCCTGAATCTCGATTCGCTGAAACTCCGATACATGTGCGAGTTTGAATTTTCAACGGTCCTTCACTCCATTGGCACTTTGGGGTTTGCAATATTGTGAATCCTGATGCAATTGTTTTGGGACTTCTCGCCACGAATTTCCAAAATAGTGCGCCACCTATCCACTCACTGACTCCTGTGGCCCCACGCTGTTCTCTTAGCCGTCGAGATTTCGTGTATCATGATATCGCGATTCCCGTCGCCAAGTTTACGGGACTACCACCCGCGAAAACCCGATATGGAAATCCATGAGCAGATCTGACGGCCGTTGTGGCTAGGATCTACGGTCCTACCCCTCCTAAGCTTCGAACCTCTCGACGTCTTTGCCGTAACCTCCCTGCTCCTTCCTAAGATCTGATGGCTCACGGATCTTTGCGAAATCTCCTTAGAGAATTTCGACCGTCCGTCTTTCCTTGGCGATTTCTACGAATGACCAAGTGTCCCTCCATGAAAACTTGTTCACCCACACGCAAACTAGCGATGCCTTCTTACAAGATTTCAATCACAGCTTCCCTGCGCTGTCCTTCAACAATTTCGAAGGCCTTATCCTTCTTGAGCTTTCTTATAATTCTGAGTCTTAGAAAAGACTCTTGCGCGCACTCCTTGCGGCAACCTTCAAACACCCCTAAGTGTTTGAATCCCTTCGACTCTGTGCACACCTGCAGTAGCAGTCTCTCAATTTTTTGCTCAGATTCACAACTTTGAGGCTTAGCTTGGTCTGTGCACTCCTTGCATGGCTCCTATTCCTGTCTGTACCTTAGAGTGAATGAGAACAAAATCTATCTCTATCTGAACCCTTTGTCAACGCACTCCTTGCGGACAATTCGACTGCACTCCTTGCAGGAACCCTTGTTCAGATAGAGAAACAATTGAAACTCATTCCTACTTCCTTTCAGACTTCAAACTCAAACATGAAATCATATACATAGCATATAAAGAAAATGTATAACAGGAAGCAAACATTCATGAGCATATCATTCAACATCAATACACAGAGAACAAACACGAAACCATGAATTTGAATCAACTATTTCTATTAATCCAAATGTATGTACATGGGTGTTCTTACACAACTCTCTGCTTCTCTTTCTATGCTCTTCTTCCTCTACTTCAAAAAAATCCTTGTTACAATGCACAATGAGGGTGTCTATATCCCGTTTCCCTCTTGCGCTCTAAAACTGTCTAATTTGGAATTGAATTCTACTTACTTTACGTTAACTACTTTAAATGCGTTCTATCTACTAAGGACAAGAGAAAATCGCTCAAGGTTCGTTTACATTATACAAGTGCGCTTCATTAAATTTACACATTTATGTTCGTGCATCAACTCCAAGAGAAATCCAAAATTTGTGTTGGCTTGTCTAGCTGTCCTTTGCTTCCGCGTTGGCTCGCTTGATGTGGGAGATGCTCCTGCATCAAAAGGTGATTGAGAATGTTTGGAGATTAATGGTTTGGGATGCATGGATGTGAAATCCTCCAAAGTATCGAAGCTTCGAAGTTACAGAACTCATACATTTGAATTTCCATAGTGAGTTTCAGCCGTCAGATGTTAGGTAGACGTGAACTGATGATCTACCTTACTTTGCGAGTTCGGTAATTCAGAACTCTTAGATATTGTTGTATGGTGCTTTGAAATATTCTGAAGCCGAAGCCCCAAGTAAGAATCCAATGACCTAGCGCTTGGTCATGGTCGTGATCACAAGGATTGGGGAATGAGAGAAAGGGGCTAGTGCTTGAAAATTGTTACAAAGAAGAGAAGATCTCGTAAAGAAAATGAATGTTTTCTTCAATCAGATTGGTCTTAATGCGTAAACTGGTGAAGTATTGAATAAATTTCAATTTTTTCTCTTCTTTGAGTTTTCGAGTGTAAGCAGTGCACATTTTCCACAAGGAGTGCATTGACAAAGGTAAGTTAACCTCAGAGAATCTCAGGAGAGATAACGTTGAACCTTCATCAAAAAAAGTGCAAGGACTCCACAGGGAGAACTATGTGTTGAGTTCAGAGAGAGATAGAGTCACTGAGAACTTTGTAGGTATCTTCCAGGTGGGCATCGAGTGAGTGAAATTGTGCACAGAGAGAACTCTTTGTCCAGTTCAGGAAGAAGAGTATCATAGGAATATACTCACAGAGATGTTGAACACTCTGTATAAAATGCTCAGCAAGGTGTTCTTTGAGAAAAAGGTTGCCAGGAGGGCATGAATTTTTCCTTTGAAAGGAAATAAAAGGGCCAAGACCCTTAGGAGACTGAGTAAATCGAAAATCTCAGAAGATATAACACAAGGAGTGCATGGGAGACAGACTCATTCTAATTCCTAAAGATTAGAAGACATAATGCTTATGAGAGCGAAGACGAGATCCAACAGGTGGACTTGGATGAGAAAGGTCAAAGGTCGAAGCCTTTGAACACTGACAAAATCTTCCAAGATTAAAGAAGTCAAAATCTCAGGAGGAGGAGAAACAAAAACTGTCAGATCAGTTGTGGGGAGGAGCCTGGACTGTTAGATCAACATCCATGAAAACAAAGGAAGTGCAGAGGAGAGGAATGTATCCCATCCATTAGGTTTGCGTGCAAAGGACCAACAACTATTGGATCTGGAGGTAAGCACACGAGACTTAACCCATGTGTGCGTAGGAGAAGTGGACTTGTCAAAGTCCCTAAGTCCCTAAGTGATTTGGGTCTGTCCATCATCAACGAGGACAGGTGGCATAAGATCCACAACTTTGGAAGTTTGTGGATAAGGAGGAGGAGAAACAACCGAAGTAAATCTTGGTCGTTGATTTGAAACTGGATGCATGGTGCCAGATCTGGAACTTCGAGTACAGAGCACTCTGAAGGAAAGAAGAGGATGAAAGCATCAAATTCTTGAAGAATATCTCGATCATGGATCGAAAAGGAGTTTGAAGGACCGTTGATTTGGTATTGGTCGGAAAGAGTCAAAGTTCCAAAGAAAATTAGGGTCATTGATTTGGAGAGGATGCGTGGAAGAAGATCTGTCACTCCGAGGAAATTGACTCCAGAGATTTGCGTGTGTGGAGACGTGAAACTCCAGAAGGTCAAAGAGCCAGAGTTCATCATAACCATATGATTGTTTAGGACATGTGTCAGTAGATCTTCCACTCTGAAATATTGTCATACGGGGAAAAGTAGATAGTTTAGAGTTTAAACTCTCGAGGTTCGGAGAGCCAGAATCAATCGTAGCCATTGATTTGGAAGGGAGATATGTGTCGACAGATCATGTAGATCTAGGATCGTATGTGGAAGGATGAAAGAAGTTACAAAAGGGAGGATAGATAGCAGCCGTTTATCACAGATTATCGCCAAGGGATTGGAAATCGACGGACGAGCTGGATTGCGGGGCTGGAACTTGCTCGGATGTTAAAAATTTGAGAGAGGGCTGGAATTTATATCATGGTTTTAACAAAGTGATACGTGACATCTAGAGGTGAATTGTGGGGCAATAAGTGGGTTGGCTGAAAACCACTCTTTCCCATGCCCGCAATCACATTTTTCCATCAGGTCATAGCCCAGGGTCATATGAAGGAAAGGGCTAATGAAAAAGGGGCTAGCGCATAAAACTTGGTGTTTTGGAAGCACGAAGGAATACCCCATGGATCTGATAGGACCTGTGCCTAAAGGAGAAAAGGGGGCATGTGTATAATTTTTTTGGGTTCAATCACAAGCCCAAAGAGTCAATTCGACTCATAAGATTGAAATATCCTTTGACCGAGAGGTCAGCAGACCCTACTGAGGTAGGGGCACTGCGTAGAAAGTTCTTAGGGCATAAATAGTCATGTACAATGACTATAATGATAGCACAATAAGATTCAAGAATCTGGGAAGAATTGAAGACTTCTAGGATCAACAAGGAAAAGTTGCATATGGGAAAGAATTTGTTGCAATTTATGTGGCAGCAAGTATGTTACGACTTGTTGATTCAGCCAGAGGAAAGAATGTTTGCATGTTTGCAAGTGTTTTTGGTGATATTGTTGCATAAGGAGGGAAGCAAAAGAGAATTGAAGTGTTGTTCATAAGTTTGATAAAAGAAGCATGAAAGCTTCTACTGCCATCAGACTTTCAGGTAGTATAAAATTTATTAATGGCAGTCATCCAGGTATGAGTTTTTATTACTCTTTTTGCATAATTGTTGAAATAAATTTAGTTAAGAATTTCCTCAGCCAGAGTTATTTTATAAAATCACGTGATTATATTATTGAATGCATACCACTGGATGTGGTAAAGGCTCGAGGCCTATATTAATTCAAAGCTTTTAGCTCCTGAATGCACACATTAACATAGTAGAATGCCATGTTTATTTGGTTATGGGGTAATAACAAAAGAATTAAAAGATCAGAACTTGTTATAGGAATGAATTCCAGTAAGCTAGTCATGTATGAGACCATGAAATGTTTGGATATGGAAAGGTACAGATAGGGAAAGGTTATGAGCCACATAGGTACTAAAATCTTCCTACCCTTAAATAAAAATTGGACTGTAACCTTTTTGCTAATGGTAATGAACACCACATAATTATATTCTTGGTGTAGTGTTCGGGTCGAAAAGGAAGGAATCCTATTAATTGGGAAGACAATAAGAAGTGTGTTGAGAATGTGTCAACCCATTGCCCAGAATTCAAACTTATGGATGGTGACATACATGACTGAGATAAAAATAATTATGTAATTCAATGCAAGGTGCACTGAATAAGTATGCATTGAGAATTTCACTCATGCACAGTAAGTGATAGAATTGTATACTAAATGCAATGGTTTAATGAGTTTTGTAAGTACATGTAACGACCCTTGATTATTAAGTATAATTAATTTAATAATATAATCCTAAAAGATTAGCTAAACTATATTTATGTTTTAAAATAACATTTCTAACTGATTATTATTAAATAGTTGTTCATGATGGTTAATGATTAATTTAAGTATTAATTAATTCATTAATTAATAAAGTATTAAATACAAGGTGGATAATAAAATATAATATTAAATTAAGTTACATATCCCACAAGGGATAACATATTAAATGCATGAGGATAAAATAATAAAGGAGGGATAAGGGTATTAACGGCAGGAGGATAAGGGGGTAATAAAGGAGTTAGGTAGGGAGTTAATGGGGGAAGAGTGTCGGTGAAGGAGGGATAAGGAAGGAAATGAGTTGGAGGGGAGGATTCTACGGGAGTTGGCCATGGATTTTGGGAGCTCTGAGTATTGCAGAGAGGGAGGTGAAATTTTTTAAGTGGCATTGACATAGTGGACCGGAGTTGCTGGGGGTTTTGGGCACGGAGGGCCAGGATATCCATTGATATCCTGGGGCTAGGGAGCTAACTAGTCG
>SNQJ01S0089001.1:10561-33165 GCA_010110895.2 Picea sitchensis | reverse complement strand
TCAGAAACACATCCCATACATCATTCTTAATGATGGACTGGTATTCCTCAATCATGGCATCCTTCCATACTTTATTTCTTGCAGCCTCTTCATAACAGGTAGGCTCAACATCAATGATATCACATAAAAATGTCACATAATTGAAATATGGTCGAGGTTTCTTGCCTTCTCTCAAATATCCATATGGAGCACCATGCTTCTTGACATCCTGAATAATCTCAGAGGCCCAAGTTGGTATTCTTTTCTTTGTAATCATTTTTGCAGGCCTTTGTGGTTCTGCCATGTCATGGTCCTCTAGACCATGCTCCTCTGGAACAACATCATTACCAACATATGAGTCTGAAACTCTAGTAGCTTCAGGATCCTCATCATGGATCTCATCTGTATGATGTTGCCTTGATCTACTAAAGGCTACATCCTCATCGAAGGTAACATCTCTACTAATCTCGATCTGTCTGTAACTAGAGATGTAGACTCTAAATGCCTTCAATGTTTCACTATATACAACAAATACACCCTTCTTTCCTGAAGGATCCAACTTTGATCTATCTTTGGGAACATGCACATACACTTTACAACCAAATATCCGTAGGTGGTAGAACTCTGGATTTTCTCCTATAAACATTTCTTCTGGTGTCTTGTTTCCAAGTTCATGGTGAGGACTTCTATTCTGCACATAAACAATAGTCTTGGTTGCTTCTGCCCACACGTGCATAGGAAATTATTGATCATGAATCATGGCCTTTATTACCTCCATTGTCATATGATTATTTCTTTCCGCTACACCATTCTGTTGAGGATTGTAGGGACAAAATTCTCTGAAGTCATTTGAGGTGAACTATCCTCCATTATCTAACCTCAAGGTATTTATCTTCCTTTCATAAATATTTTCTACAAGAGCTTTGAATTCTTTGAACTTGCTNGCTACACCATTCTGTTGAGGATTGTAGGGACAAAATTCTCTGAAGTCATTTGAGGTGAACTATCCTCCATTATCTAACCTCAAGGTATTTATCTTCCTTTCATAAATATTTTCTACAAGAGCTTTGAATTCTTTGAACTTGCTAAATACTTCATCTTTTTATTTCAAGAAATAATTCCAAGTCTTAAGTGAGAAATCATCAATAAATGAAACATAATATACATACCCACTAAGTGAAGTAGCTGATATTGGTCCACATACGTACAAATGCACGATGTCCAAAACTCCTTTGGCTTTGATGTCATTGCCTACAAACATATTCTTCATGTTCTTGCCTTGTGTGCATCCCTTGCATTTTCCTTCATGATCCACCTGAATCTTTGGAAAACCTATTACCATCTTTATTACGATTGGTAATGCTTTGTAGTGTAAATGAGCAAACCTTCCCTGCCATAGCTCACCTAGATTTAGTGTGTTGTGTATTAACATTGAATATGAGTGTCCCTTTAACTTGTATAGACCTCCTTCTTTGACACCAATCACAATAGCATCATCAATAGTATTTCCTCTTGGCCACATTAGAACTTCGCCATCAATAAAAGTGACTTTGAATCCTTTCTCTTCCAACGCTGAGATGGAAATGATATTTTTCTTCAAACCGGGTACATACAATACATCCTTTATCTTCAAGGGTTTTCCAAAATATAACTTGTAGGAGATTTCTCCTACTCCTTTGTTGGGATACTGATAATCATCATCGAGCTTCACCTTATGAGGTGAATCTTTCTGAACCAGATTTGAGAGATAATCCTTGTAAGAGGTCATGTGCTTAGAAGCACCACTATCAACTAGCCATGTGTCACTTCCATGAGTCACTGTTCCTGTAAGATCTGATATCAATACATGTTCTTCACTTGAATCATAATCTTTTGTTCTTTTTTGAGAAGGTTCATCATCTTCTATGACATGAGCATGATGTCTCTTATTTTTTCCTTTTCTGGCCTTCTCTTTCTTGAGAGGAAAATTTCTTTTAACGTGTCCCATCTTATGGCAACAATAACATTTCTAGCTAGAGTAATCCTTTTGAGACTTTCGTGACCTTTGAGACTTCTTGGGGGGGTGATCCTCTTTCCTTCTCTTTCCTTTTCTTACATGTACTACTAGATCTTAATCATCATTGCCCAACTTCTCTTTTCTTGTTTCCAATCTAGCTTCTTCCTGAGTGCAATCTTCCCATAGCCTACTGAACTTTGTTAGCTTTCTTCTAGAATAGATTCCTTGAATAAATGATTCCCAAGATTTTGGGAGACCATTCAATGTAGTCATTACTAGCTTTGCTTCTTCAACTGTGTCTCCAATAGCTTCGAGATTTTCTTTGATTTGAGACACCCTTGTGAAGTAAGATTGAATGGTTTTTGAATTCCCCATCTTCACATTCTTGAGTTGTGTCCTCAAGGTCATCTTCCGGTTGATATTCTTGCCTTCATACAATGAGGACAAGGCATCAAACATTTGTTTCAGGGTCTTCAATGATGAGACATGTGGGATCAAGTGATCCTTGATAGAATCTACAATGATCCTTTTTTCCTTAACTATATTCTTCTTGTGCTTTTCCTTAGCTTCATCTCCCTCTGGATCTGCAACTTCTTCAATAAAACCTTCTAGATCATTTCCTCTAGAATGAGCATCACTCTATAGTTCCATGCTCAGAAGTTGTCAGCACCCACCTTGGCGAAAAAATATGATAGAAAAAATAATATTTTGTAGAAATGAAATTTGAACTTACCAGTGGGTGCGCTATGCCAAGGATACCTCCTTTCTCCAAGAACAAACTTCAACTCAACCTTTAAAAGCTAGACACCTTGACCTAGGGTTTTATGAGGAAAACCCTAATTTCTCAACTCAAAAAATTTGCAGGTATGATACGAGGAATAAATGTGCCCTACTTAGGTGACCTTCTTGGTGGGTGCAACAAGTGCTCAATGAGCTTGACAATGGGGGAAATTGAGGATCTTCCTTCCAGTAGTTAGACTGTTATGAAGGAACCATCTCTAAAACCATGCCAATATTTTGATATGCTCATTTAACCATATACAATGTCACATCATTGTCACCCAACCATTGGAATTCACATATGCCACCCTCGAGCACAATAACCTTTTCTTAGATAGAATGATTCCGACAAGTCCACACTAGAACCAACAGATAAACCCTAACAAAAGCCACCATTGTTGCAATAACAACACAATACCAATAGAGCGTACCTTTACCAAGAGAAGGAGATACCAGAAAGACTTGCACCCTAGCTTCCACTGCTACTCCTTAGACTTGCACCCTAGCTGCTACCACAATTTCTCCTTAGACTTGCACATTGTTTTGTGAGTGAGTGAGAGTGGCTAAATGAGCTAGGCGCCTCCTTATTTATACTAGATTTTCCAAGTGACTTTTCCAAGTGGGGTTGACTTCTCTTTATGGGGCCTTATATTTATTTAATGGTTCTCTTACTCCCAGAATACTCTATTATAAGTACAAAGGTTACACTTGGAGGCTAATACCTCCCACAACTACCAAAACATCAACACCTCCTTAGTTAGTTCCCCAATATATTGGGTTGAGTACTATTGTTTGACTCTAAATGAATTTCAAAGAGCTATAACACCTGACACTCCCTTGTTCCTAGGACCCAATAAATTTTTTCGGTGAGATCACCCATGAAAGGTACCTATAAACCACCTCATACTTCTCTAGACAACATGAAAACCTACTCTACTACAAGCAAGATGGACATCATGGAAGATCAACTTAGAAAATTCAGGACAAGATAGTTGGGTTCAATGAGAAGGTGGATAAGAAGTTGGATGAGAAATTGGATAAGAAGTTGGATGAGAAGTTAAACAACTTCAAAAACGTATTGACTAAGCAATTGATAGGTATTCCAACTTGGGGTATACTAGAAGAAAACCATTGGACTGCACATCACATTGAACCACACCAGGAAGAAACTTTTAACTTTGGACTAGTTAACCACTCACAACTCGTTTCGGGGTATGCACAACAATAGATCAATGGATAATAACATATGGCACTATTCTCCTAAGGTGGAACAAAAAAAGTTTGATGGTTTTGATATGTCAGGATGGGTCACTCAGATGGAACATTACTTCTCCCTCTAGGAGATCACCAATGACATGATGAAAATCGAGGTGGGGCTCTTGTATCTATATTTAGAATGATGGAAATGGTGGAAGTGGCATAAAAAATCATATGCATGTTATATCATTTGGAGTCAGTTCATTAAAATTGTCTATGCACAATTTGAGAAAGATACTCACTATTTGTGGTGGCTTACCAAGTTATGCCAAACATGATCAATCACAGATTTTATGGTAGCCTCCGAGAAATTAACCATATGCATATAGAAATTAACAGATTCCTTCTATAAATAATTTTTCATTAGTGGCCTCAAGGAGGATATTTGAGCACAAGTTATAATGCAATGTCCTATTACATGGTTGGAATCCATGCAAAGGGCCTTAGAAGCAAATACAGTGATCAAATCACACAAAAAAAAAAACTTCATCCCCGCACTCATCCTCCCTAGGGTACTTCCCCAAGTAAAACTCATACTCATCCCTTGAAAGTACAAAGGTTGCCTCTAGTGGAAATCACAGATCACCAAAGAGGAGGACATTGCTATAATTGTGATGAAACATATGCTCCAAGTCATTGGTGTAAAGAACATAAATTTTTCCAAATTGATATGACCACTCATGCCTTGACCAAAGACATAAGTATCAAAGAGACCCCAGAGTTACAAGTTGAAGACATGAACACTCAAAATCAGGAGGATATCGAACCTCCATTCTCTCATGAAGAAACACTTTTCTCCTTGCATGCATTATCAAGAATTTTGTCTCCACAAACCTTGAAACTCACGGTTTGCATCAAGCACTAGAAATCCATAGTCTTAGTTGATAGTGGCAGTATTCATAATTTCATTCACAAAAGAGTGATAGAAGAAAACCATTGTTTTGTACACTAGGTGCACAAATTTCAAATCATGATCGCCAATGGAGGTATGATGAAATGTGGGGGAAGATGTGAAAATTTTAGACTCCATATGGGATACTATCAGTTCAAAAACCATCTATTTGAAATCGATATGGGTGGGTGTGATATAATATTTGGGGTAGAATGGCTACGTTCATTCAGAATAGTCACCATAGATTTCAAAGAAATCTATATGAGTTTCACTAAAGAGGGTCGTGTACACACCCTTCAAGGGATTCAAGAAGATCTCCTAAAATAATCAACTCTCATCATATGGAGAAGTTATTAAAGAAGGGCCACTTTGGCATTATTGCCCAATTTAATGCCATATAGGTTATGGATAACCCAACACAAGAAATCCACCTAGTCTTGTAGCTATTCCTTGACAAACAACATCAGGTCTTCGAGAGACCAAATGGATTACCCCCTTCTTGAGGAGAACATGACTATGACATTCCCTTGATTCCATAAATTCAACCACCAAATGTGTGTCCTTATTGTGAACCTTTTTCACAAAATAATGAAATATAAAAGATGATTCGCGAGCTATTGGAGGCATGGGTCATATGTATAGTACAATCCCTTACTCATCACCAGTAGTCATGGTATTAAATAAGGAAGGCACTTGGTGCATGTGTTCTGATTTTTGGGCTCTCAATAAGTTGACAATCAAGGACAAATTTCTCGTCCTTATTGTTGATTATATCCTTAATGAGCTTCATGGAGAAAATTATTTTACTAATCTTGATCGATGTTTAGGATACCACCAAATCAGGATGAAAGAGGCAGGCATCTCAAAGACAACCCTTAGAACACATGAAGGTCATTATGAGTTTCTAATGATGACTTTCGGCATTTTCAATGTTCCATCCACTTTCCAAAGTCTCATGAACAATATTTTCAAACCCTTCCTACACAATTTGTGCTATTATTCTTCAATGATATTTTTATCTATAATAAAACATGAGAATCACACATAGATCATGTTGATAAGTCCTTGCAACTCTTGAGAGACAACCAATTATTTGTGACGTGCTCCAAATGTGATTTTGGGGCTCATGATGTTGAATATTTAGGTCAAACATTGTAAGTCAGAAGGGCATATGAGTTGATCCAAAGAAAGTGGAAACTATGTAAGATTTGCCCCATCCCAAAACACTGAAGAGATTGAGGGGATTCTTAGGACTTACAGACTACTACTGAAAATTTGTGAAAAATTATGGAAAACTTGCATATCCCCTAACTTCACTCCTTAAAAATAATGCCTTTGTTTAGAGTAAGGTAGCAACACATGCCTTCTCTGCTTTAAAGGATTGCATGTGGACTACTCTAGTATTAGAAATACCTGATTTTAATAATACTTTTTCTTGGAATGTGATGCTTCAGGGAGAGGTCTTGGAGAAATATTAATGCAAGAAGGATGCCCCTTGGTATTCACCAATAAAACATTGTGTGACTACAATTTTGGAAAACCCACATATGAGAAGGAAATGATGGATATACTTCATGGAGTGGAGACTTGGTGCTCATATCTCATGGGGAGGCATTTTCAAATCAAGAATGACCATCATAGTATGAAGTACTTGCTTGAAAAATGGTTGTCTTAACCAGAGCAACATAAATGGGTCCCTAAGATGTTGGGGTATGATTATGAGATCATATATAAGAAGGGTAAAGATAATGTTGTGGTTGATGCTTTATCCATACAATTCAAGGAGGATGGGTCACTCTTTGCCTTATCATTACCAAGCCCAGGATGGATCGAGGAGGTCTACAAGAAATGACTAGCAAATGAAACTTTAAGGAAACTCATCCAACGGCTTCAAGTAAATCCCAACCCACATAAAATTTATACATGGCAACAAGATAATCTACAGTATAAAGGGTGCATTGTTCTGACAAAGGATTTGACCTGAAAACAACAAGTCTCAAAGGAGATACATTCATCACCGATAGCTAGTAGCTTTGGATTTCATAAAACCTATGAAAGGAATAAGCGTTCACTCTTCTTGGAAAACATGAAAAAATATATCCAAGGCTTCGTAGCATACCATGACACTTTCCAAAGAAACAAGGGAGAGACAATGAAGATACCAGGGGAATTGCAACCATTACAAATCCCAACATAGATTTGGATAGAAATTTCAATGGATTTTTTCATTGGACTCCCAAAAGTAGGCAACAAATAAGTCATCATGATGGTTGTTGACTATCTTTCAAAAGATGCTCATTTTTGTGCCCTTGATCATCCTTTCATTCCTTCCTTAGTGGACTAGGCCTTCATGGATCATATCTTTATGCTACATGGTATGCCCACTTCCATTGTCTCAAATTGGGACCCCACATTCACCAATAAATTTTTGGAGGAACTATTTAAACTTTAAGGTACACAACTGAATATGAGAACTACATATCATCCTCAAAATGATCGTCAAACATAAGTGGTCAACAAGTGCCTAGAAACCTATTTGAGATGTTTTGCTTCTGAAAATACGCACTGATGAGCACAATGGCTTCCCCTCGCTGAATGGTGGTACAACACCACTCATCATGGAGCTACCAAAATGACACCATATGAAGTTGTTTATGGCCAAAACCTCTTATCAGTGGCATCCTATGTACCAAATACATTCATGGTTCATATAGTAGATAGAATGCTTCACACAAAAGAAGCCATTATCTGTATCCTCAAGGACAACTTGTTTATGATGCAAAATCAGATGAAACAACAAGTTGATCAACATAGATATGAATGTTCTTTTAATGAAGGGGATCGAGTGTTTCTTCGCATATATCCTTATAAACAAACATCACTAAAAGATAAAGTTCCGTAGAATATAGCTTCGAAGTTCAATGGTCCCTATCAGATCATACAACACATTGGTCAGATCGCCTAGAAGTTGGCTCTCCCAACCCACTCCAAGATTCATATAGTGTTTCATGTTTTGTGTTTGAAGAAACTTGTGGGATCAAATTACAAATTGCAGACCAACTTGCCATAACTTGATGAAGAAGGTTCCATTTGGATCCAACCAGAAGCAATTTTGATCCATTTGGATCCAACTAGAGAACTCTAGTTGCTCCAGTGCAAATTCAAGGAAGTATTGATCTAGTGGAAATATATGCAACCAGAAGATGCCAGATGAAAACCCATAGTGATTCTACAGCAAATTCCTCTCCTTCATCCTTGAGGACAACATTGCTTTCGAAAGGGCAGGGCATGTCAGAGTCCTACCCTAACCCCCTTATAATTTATTAATTTATGATGCCACATTCCTTGAATAAGACCCATTAAATAGTTAGTTAATAGGTGCTCATTGTAATAAATGGTCCCTTTTAGTAATAAGGACCAAATTAGTTGGTCGACCCTCATTATAAGGGTCCCATAGGTAGTTAAAATTCTCTATGAATAACTATATTTTTTTTCCTTGGTCTATGAATAACTATATGTCAAGTAGAAGGTTATGTATTGTTTAGTAAAGGATTGTTATTGTATTTGGAGAATTGTTCTTGGAGGTTTCCCCCTTGATTAAAGAGGCAAGTGAACATAGATGTCTATTTTCATCTCTCTTTTCTCTTGTGCTTTTGGGTTTTTCACTACTTTTTGTGTGATTGATCTAAAGTTTTGGGTTTAAGTACATTATAGTTTCTTGGTTTTCCCTAGTTATGGTTTTGGAGATCTAGGGTATTGTACTGTATTTGGGATGATGTCGTGGTATGTACATGGAATTCAACTTTGTAACACATATATATGAAGTTTTCAGCTATCCAAAATTGTCTCTATTGTAGATTTGATTTTGAACTATCTTTATCTCCATGGTTTAATATTTTCTAGAACTTGTATGTCTTGTTGATTTGACATAAGTTAAGGATGCAATTGTTAAGTGATAAGTACCATTAATATTGAAGAAGATAAGGTATATTTTCTACTATATTTAAAATTGTCATAAAGTGAATTTTAGATCTGTTTTATGCATGATAAAATTTCCCTGGAGGGTTGAAATTTGTTGGCACACTTTGGTTTCTTTTATCTCGGATTGCCTAGTTGATTGGGGTTGTTAAGTGGTGAGATGTTGTCTATTGTTTCTATTGTTTTAATAGTATTTCATAAAATCCATAAGGATGAAAATTCACAAGGTGAATATTTGGGAAACCTCTAGAAAAGAGGTGAAAATTTTGAAGTTGCATTAATTTCCTGAGTTCAAGAAATTTATACATGTGTGTCTCATTGATTCATGCGATATCTTTAATTTGTCTATCCTATATGTCACATGCCACCATTCCATGAATGTGGATTGATGCATGATACAAAAATCAATTTGCTATCATAATTCATGCCATTGCAATTGTTCAGTTTAATGTAAGCCACAATTGTCATGGCATCTCCCAGTGGTTGTTTCTATTGTTTGGCGAAAATATCCTATAGATTTGTTTTTTGTAAGTAAAATTTGTATTACCTTAGAAAACCAATGAACCAATACAAATGTCAAGGTTTTAAACCTATTATGCCATACATATGGAAACTAGAACTGGCTGCAACATAGAGAAAGCATTCATGTTTGTATTGTAGTACAAGAGTAAATGAAAAGAAAAAAATGAGCCTATAGCTATTTTGGACATATATATATGAAATGAAAAAATAGAAATTAAACACTAGGCGAACCTGGATTTCTATCGCCACTTGGAGGTTGTGGCCAAGCTAGAGAAAAAACATAAGGTTGGTTGCAGGCCGAGCATCTTCTCTTGAAAAACTCTCTTGAAAGAGAATCGAAGAAGGAATTTAGGCGACGACAGAGTATAGTATGATGGTGAAGTTGGTCAGCGTCATCTATTCTCAGGTCGAAGATGAGCTGCAGGTTCTCTTATGAGAAGTGACATGAGTTGGGCACCTCTGGTGCTGAATCTACAATGGGTTGATGCTCAATTCTTGGTTGACCGTCTTCCTGAATTCTATCATCATGCAAAGTAGGAGGAATCTCTTCCTCGACTGGGTAATTATCCATAACCAAAGTGGGATCGACATTAGTTTGATAAGATGAATGGACAAGAGAAGCCTTGATGGCATAGGGGAAGAACCAGGGTTCAATGCTTCAACAATGCACCAACAAAATCCTAACTATAGGCCCTTTTGGCAACACCTGCAAAGAGGATGAAGTCTCACCTGAGGTAGAGAGAGGGGGGTTCTAGGACTCAAGTGTCTACAACCTAGCTAGGACAGAGATCTGTGATCACAATACTTAACAGAGCACTTATCAATTAACATCCATTAGTCTTAACCCTTGTTCACATCACAGGTAAAAACCCTAATTACAGAACGCGCAGTATTCAACAAGATCTAAGCATATCTAACCATTCAACACATAGAATTAAACAGATCTAGAATTCATTCATGTTATTAGGAACTAAGCTACTACATCAGATGAATCTAACATATATAAATATTCAACACTAAGAATAAATCACATCAATAACACAAAGCAATCACAACACAGGATATATGTGGTTCACCCCCAGTGTGGGGTTACGTCCACCAACTCTTCACCTTCTTTATTATCTTCTTTCAATCTTCTTACATCCAGAGAACCAAAAAACCAACTCCGCATAGGAAAAGAGATTTGCGCGCACTCGCTAGATCCTCCTTCCCTGAGTTAGGTCACAACACAAAGCCTTCTTACACAGTCTGCACACAAATCCTCTTACAATCACTTGCACTTATCTCTGCAAGTCTTAACACACAGTATGTACAAAGCCTCTAGATCCACACTAAGTTGATTCTACCAGGTCTAGTACTTGTTACATAGCCTAGATATCTATTTATACATTACAAATGGGGCCTAAACATGGGTAATACCCATGGGCTGACATCCCATACTCGTTACATAAACCCTAAACCCAAAAAAACCGCAAAAAAGGGTCAAAATCCCATGATCTTCGCTTCGCCTGGGCACTCTGTCTTTGACCAACCTGTCGAAGTCCCAAAAATGGTCAAACACGACCAAGGTTCTCCAAAAATTGGTCGAGGGACAAAGAGCCTCAAACACTCACATGTGACTCGTCTCGAGTCACTCTGATCTGGGAAATTATGCTTCGAAGGCCTCGATATTGGATCAAGATGCCTCGACTTGTTGTTTCGTCAGGGCCTCCTGCTCAACGAACTCATGAATGACTCTCTCAGTGTCAGGTTCTTCCAAGTGTTGTTCCACTATGGTGACCACTTGTTCCAGCTGTGCACCTTGTCCCTCGATCTCCTCAAAAAGTGTGCAGGTTTCGTTAAGGACCAACTGAAGTCTCTGGGTCACTTCCATGACTTTACATTGGATGGCATGGACTTGTTGTTGAACTGTGCATAGTTCTTGTGACCTTTTCATCTTCTCAATTGCTGACAATAGCTTCAACTATGCTTGTACTATTGTTTCTTGTTTCTTTTCTTCCTGGAGCTGTGACTCCAATGTCCTTAGTTTTGGGTCCTCTGCAAGGTGCTCATAGGTATACGCACTTCGATTGATGAGTTGCTTGCATTCTAAGGCCAATGCCTTGATTATTTTGACTGTGCTTCTGGCAGTTTCTTCCCTCTGATCTCACACTTCCTGCAGAGTTCTTGGCATGGCTTGTAGTTCCAGTTCTGTGACTCTCGCTTGAATCTGCTAAATGGATTCAATGAGCTTCCCCACTTGGCTCTCAGTTGTTTCCTCTTCCATATGTGCCAGGCCCAACATGGAGCAAAGTGCTCTAGTGACTGCTTCTTTAATGCCAATATACTCCGCGAGTAGATGTTATTTTTCCTTCTCGATCTGCGCTCTATCCTATGAAAAATTTGCCTGGAGGTCATCTTTCTCTTGTTGTGCAACCGACGTTGCTCTAGGGATTCCTCTTTTTCTTGCTTCAATGCCTCTATGGCCTATTATTTTTCTTCCTGGACCTGATGAAGGAAAGCCTCTATCGCATCTTCTATTCTGGATAATTGGGCAGGCTCATCTACTACTTCTATGCCCCCTACTGTCAATGACGTAGTAGACACTACGTGGCTTGAATAAAGAGCTTGGTGTACCCCTTTTATATTTGCTTCGATCTTGTCATACATTGTCTCTTGTTTGGATTCGATTCGCTAAAAAATGTCCTCTGAGGTATTTGATACATCGGCGATGATGAGGTCAATATCATCCATCGTAAGTGTAGTCTGTAAGTGGGGATTATTGGTGCATGAATTCTTCCACACTGAGGGTTTCTTTGGAGAAACCTTTCTTTTCTAGGATTTCTCTGTCTCCATAAGGGGATCTTTAGGTGGTATCACTTCGCCCTATTCCTGCTTGTCTTCTTCCCCTTCATCCTCTTCTTTGTCTACTTAGTCACCTCCTCCCCCTTCAGGTGAATATCGTGTAGTCTCCTCTGATGCTCTGTGCATTTCTTGTACTTCTTCCTTCTTCTTCTTCTTGCTACTTCTTGATCCATCATACTCTTCTCAGGTGACTACAAGACTTCTGATGAGGTTGGGGTCAGAGAGTTTTATCTGTTTAACTGGTACAAGGAATTATGTAGGCCTTTCCTTGGTTATTTCCTCCATATCTTCCTTGGTGAGTTTGTAATAGGATTGGATCTCTTGCTTGTGTTCATCCCCACGAGCAGTGATGTAAATGAAATGCCTGTTTGCATGAAAATTTGATATTGGATTGAACCTATGAAGTGTATTTGGTGTCATGTCGGGGAAGGATTCAATGTCCCTCTTCAGATGTAAGTAATAGGTGTGTAACACCGCATTTGACTGCCATTGCTTTGCCATGTCACTCGAATACCAAAGGGTAGTGAAACTCGCGGCCAGTGGTTCAGACGAATTGACTTCAGGAAAGGTTGCTCCCTCCGACATCTCCCAAGCGATGAAGGCAACGAGAATCAACAACCAGTTGAAGTGAAACTCGTAGCCCTGGTCTTGTGCTTCGCGATAATATTGCTCCAACTGGTTGGCGAGGTAGCTCACCCAATTCATCTTCATTCCTTCAATGCATTTTCCTATGAGTTCGATGACAAACCCTGTGACTTGTGTTGGCCTATTCTTCCTGACGAGCTTACTAGAGATCAACTGGAAAGCTAAGCGCACTGCACCATTTTAGATGGAGGCTACCTTGTATCCCCACTTCCCCTTCTCTACATTGTCGTAGGTGTCTTTTATTCGCTGCGTTAGGGTGTGATCTATAGCCTTCCATGGGTAACAATCCTGAGGGTCTGGTCCTTGCATGCTTAATCCAGTGATCCGGTGTATCAACATCGGATCTATGGGGATGCGCCTATCCAACCAAAGGTAACTGCCATGGTAGCATGGCAGGAGGATTTTAACGCACGTGTTAACCTCTTGATGTCTTCCAAAGTTTGGTATCTTCATCACATTAAGGATTGTTGATCTTGCGATGTCCATGGTCCACGACTGGGGGATTATCTTCAAATTCTTCCTCATTTTCTTGGTCAAGTACTTGTGTGGTGTGAGCATTCCATAGTTCTTACGGTCTCCTAAGTGTAAGTCACTGATCTTAAGTGTCCGAATCTATCCTAACTGCAGTCCAACTGCACGTATCCCCTTCAGAAGGTACACAATGATCAGTGTATAGTCGAATTCCCTCGGGATGTTGTCACGACTAACCGTGCTAGCCAGAGGTGGGATATAGTTGGGCCTGACCTACAGGATGAGCTTTGCGTTCGCCAAGTCATCGTGATGCTTTCTCTGTTTCTCTATCGTAGTTCGGGATGGCCTAGATCGACGTGCAGTTGACGGGGATGCTTGCAATCCTCTCATCAATGAGGCTTGTACTCCCGCAGATATGACCTTCTCATCCATGAGGTCTATTAGGATCTCTCCAACAGATTTTTCTACTGTGCTAAGGTCGCTCAACATACACACTCGATATCAGATATCTCGGGTAGGTGAACAAACACTCAAGGTAAGCAGAATGGGTGGTGAGGTCTCAATAAACACTGTGTGAAAGCAATTAGTTCTCTCTGAGCTCAGATAATCATAATTTGCAAAAGTGTGCCCGGTAATACATTCGATGGGTTAAATAGATAATATCGTAACAGACTCCTCCAATGGGAAAGAATGCCTCAATCCATCTGTTATGGCGCGATCGCAATGGTCCAATGGTGAATGTTCCAGCAATAACTACATTTCTATCCGTTCTGGAGTGTCATTCTAATGGTCGAGATGCCTCCAATGGTCATATTGCTTCGTCGTGGAGAAGTGCCAATCTGCGTTGTTCTACTATTTCGGCGAGGTTCAAGTTCTGCAAGCCTTCCTTCTACGAAGTCCTCTCTGGAACCTCTTGCAATTTTTCTATCTTTGATTTCTTCTTAATGAGCTTTCTTGCTTTCTTTCCTGTGATCTGCATGTCTGGATTCCTCTTTCCATTCTTTTTCTTTTCTCCTCTTGGCATAGTAACTTTTCACTGTTGCGGATCTTTCACAGGGTTCGAGGGTAATACTTCTTCTCTTAATTTTTCTGGAGTAGGTGCTCTACTCTCCTACATGGATAGGTTCTTTAAGCCTTCTTGTGTTCTTTCAACTTTGACAACCAGGTCTCTGGTCCTCAGTTTCTTCGACTTGTCCTCCTATTCTTCTATTAAGCATGTTATTCTCCTAGCCATGAAATCCCTTAATTCTTTCTTTTTTTGTTATATAGTTTCCTCTTCTTTCTTTCGGATATGATCTCTCTCAATCCAAGTCCTTCCTAACAAAAGTGCAAAAGGAGCATTGTTCTTCTTTTGTCGATGTTCCATGAGAACTCATAGGTAAGTGAGTATGTCTTCCACATAGGGTTATCATCTTTCATTTAAACAATCCTATTCCTCCCAATGAAGGAATCATAACAGGCTTTCCCAAGATTTCCCAAGTACTTTCTAGCATAATGTTCTCTTGTGTTTCTGCATCCAATACATAGTCTATGTCGAAGTCTCCTATTCTTTTTTCTATGCACTCTTTCTCTTTTAAGATCTCTGATAAATTGATGTCTCTGTGATCAGTCATTGTTTCTTTCATCTACAATAATATAACCTCTGATTCTTTATGGTGGTCTAGCATATTCTTAGTCTCTTGTCCATCCTCATGGTTTTCTTGTCTCATGTTCATCTTCTCTACTTTAGCAATCATTCTAGGGAAATCTAAAACTTCATGTCCAATAGCTTTACAACAAAGGCAAATAGGACCTCTACCTGGGAATTCCTTAGCAAGATGTCTTGGTTTTCTGCAACTATAAAAATGAGTCAATCCTCTCTTTCTCTTAAACGATCCCCAACCTTTCCTGTACTGCGCACTCGGATCACAGTGATGGACTTGCAAAAAATTCTTTCTAGGATCCTGTATCCACTTGTTAGTCCAAAAATTCTTTCTATGCATAGGAATAACATATCTTCCACTATTTCTATCAGATCTATTCATATCATATCTTCTTTCTTCTAGTTGTACCCTAGTTTTTCGGCTAGGACAAAATCTATCAAACATACCTAGATCCATTCTTTCAAAACAAAAAAATTCCCACTTATCTCACCTTTATCAAAGCACAAATATTTTAAGATCTCACCTCTTTTCTTCAGATCAGACTTCTCTTCTTAGCACATAGCTTCACAAGTCAAGTAGAGTACTATGCACTATAAGAAAAGATCTACGCACATAGCTTTCTCTTTTATTCAGTTCCCAACAATCACAGTTTTAGGTCCTGACAACGGAACCATTTGTTGGCACATGGGCAGACCCAAGGTTCAACGCTTCAACAACGCACCAACAAAATCCTAACTACTGACCCTTTCGGAAACACCTGCGAAGCAGATGAAGTCTCACTCGAGGTAGAGGCAGAGGGGATTGTAGGACTCAAGTGTTTACAACCTAGCTGGGACACAGGTCTATGATCACAATAATTAACATAACACTAAGAAATTTACATTCATTAGTCTTGACCCTTGTTCACATCGCAGGTAAAAACTCTAATCATAGAACCATGTAGTATTCAATAAGATCTAAGCATATCTAACCATTCAACACATAGCATCAAACAGATCCAGCATTCATTCATGTTATTATGCACTAAGATGCTACATCAGATGCATCCAACATACATAAAGATTCAACACTAAGCATAAATCACATCAATAACACAAAGCAATCACAACACAGGATATACTTGGTTCACCCCCAATGTGGGGCTACGTCCACCAACTCTTCATCTTCTTTATTATATTCTTTCAATCTTCTTACATGCACAGAGCCAAAAAACCAACTCCGCATAGTACATGATATTTGCACAAACTCGCCACATCCTCCTTCCTCGAGTTAGGTCACAACACAAATCCTTGTTACACAGTCTACATGCAAAGCCTCTTACAATCACTTGCACTTAGCTCTGCAAGTCTTAACACATGGTATGTACAAAGCCTCTAGATCTGCACTAAGCCGATTCTACTAGGTCTAGTACTTCTTACATCGCCTAGATATCTATTTATACATTACAAATGGGGCTTGAACATGGGTAAGACCCATGGTCCGACATCCCATACCCGTTACTTAAACCCTAAACCCAAAAACCCCACAAAAAGGGGGCAAGATCCCGCGATCTTCACTTCGCCTGGGTGCTCTATCTTCGACCAGCCTGTCGAAGTCCCAAAAATGGTCAAACATGACCAAGGTTCTCCAAAACTTGGTTGAGGGCCAACAAGCCTGTAAGTCTAAGGCCAAAAAAAGAAGAGAATCCAGAGGTGCCTTGGGAGGTACCAAAGGGTGCTCTTCCTTGACTAATACCTAGGTGATTTCATCCCCCATCCAATTTTGGTCGTTGAAAGGTAAATTCTCGAAAGGAAAATCAACAGGGATTGGGTTAGTGGAGGGAGGTGGAATTGGAGCAGACGAAGGAACCAGAAAAAATCTTCTAGCCATGAATTTATAATAAGATGAGTCATGTCTTAGCTTGCCCCTTTATCAAGGAATTGCAGTTGCAGGAGAGAGTGAGAAAACCAGAGAACTGTGATCAGGAAGGACACCAGAGGGGGAGGAGAAAACTAGTGACAACACCTGAGAAAAATGAAAGGAGCCATGCCTTACCTTCGAAATAAATCCCAAATCAGTGATGAGATACGTCATTAATACCAAGTTGACAACACAAATCCACCTCGTACCAGTCCTGTGATGCTTCAGATCTCTCTCTGAGAAGTTCATTAAGGCACCCTCCCTACGCAGGCGCACTACCATCCTTGTCAAATAAATGTTAATCATCCCAAACAGGTATAGGGGAGGAGTGGTGACATGAGCCATTTATTTCCCTGGACACATGGATACCATTTGTCACTCCATTCGGGGGGATATCCTATAGATTTTTACTATCAAATAGATTGCATATTTTCTCCTTCCCAAAGAAATATATTTTCCCATTTTACATTGTTTGTGTGTTTTTCATAATAAATTTTTGAGCTCATAATTACTTCAAAGTTTCCTAAAAAATTTGCAAAAATGCTTCACTACCTGGATCTAATGTGTTTGGAATAATGCCAAATATGCTCAATATTCTTATAAATTGACCCAGAAAGAGATGCTCAAAAGAAGTGCAAACATATGCCTAATTGAGAGAAACATATGGACATAAAAGGCACACACAATCATCTACACAAATAATGGGGTTGTTAAATCAACATCTACACTATCCTCCCTCGAAAAAACTATCATTCATTTAATGTTAGGGGTATGTATTTTCCTTGTTGGTGCCTAATATTTTTAGTCAATAACTAAGTATTTTTACAATTGTTTCTCAATAAAATTTACTTAGCCCTAATAACCAAGTTTGTTTCCAAATACAATTATGTGGATGTAATTCCCTTGATTACACAACCGATTTAATTTGATAATGAAAAATGATTGCCTTTAAGGAATTACACACATACAATTGGTAGAGATACTAATTCAACAATTTTCCTGCATCTCAACAAAATAATTTACCTTTCAAGGATTTCTTTTTAAAATCTTTTGTCTAACATGGTTTTCAAAATCAATACATTTATTTGTTATTTTGCCTAATTTTTTTAATAAAAGTTCCATCTTTTACCTTAAATAAGCTTTCAATAAAAATGATTTTCATGAGCTAATATAAAACCTTATACAAATTTTTTTGCACACTTTATTTATATCATTCAATGTGCTATAGTCGATTTTGGTATAATTCCTATCTTAATACAATCCTCCAATTGCGAACACACCCTTTTTTACTTTTGTAATTAAGCTACGACATAATAACAATTATAAACCCTTTATTTGTCTTATCTTTGTACTTGGGATTTTCTACAAATGATTAAGTTTATACAATTTTTGAAAAAAATAAGAAGTAATTTGAGATCAACTACCTTCTGTGTGCTACTCATGACATTCCCACCTACATATTAAAACCCTTTGAGTCTTACATAACATTGTTGGAGGATCCATAGAACCCAATCTACAATTCATAAGATCTTTATTAGTTCAAGTTCAATAATGTGTAGAATATTTTGCACACTTCTTTTGTCTTATTTCATTTTCTTTTTAATTTTTTTACACTGGCAATATATATTACACGACTTTAACATAGTTACCAATTCGATGAGAATTACGATTTCAAAATGAGAACTCTAACCCCAAAAAACTATATTTTGGGGTCAAAAATACCAAAATCAATCTCAAAATCGAAAAGTGGATGCTACTGGTGACACTTTTTTCCTTTTAAGGTTAAAATTACCACTTTTTGTAACCATCATATTAATAACCTTGTAATATTGCCAACAAAAACCTTAAAATCAACGCCCAAATCAAAAAGTGGCGTGGACAACAATACCATTTTTTTCCGATGTTAATGTTGCAACTACTTTAAAACTATGGACTTAACAATTGGTACAATTGCAACAAAAATATTTTTTTTGTAAATAAACAAGATGAGAATCCTTCTATTCAATCTAGGAAAATTAATAAGTGATATATCAACTTGTTGATTGCAAAAGACCCCCAGAAAGAGAACACAAGAGCACTACAGACTAGCCTATGCTAAAAGAGAGCCACAAGGAATGTGTGGGGATATCAAGATGAAACATAAAAGATAAGGAGAAAGGGCCATATCATTATGTTGGCTAGAGAGGATCCTTTCTGTCTTTTTTCTTACGCACATCAATCCAACCAGAGCAACTAGTAGGCTCAACAACCTTTACCACCAAAGCCAGGTGGTCTGAGGAAATGCCATAATATTGAACTACTGAAGATAAGGGTGCTTCTTTGTCACTTTCTGAATTATCTGATTCATGAGGACGTTTCTGAGTCCCAGAGAGAGGGGTTGTGGCCATGCTTATGTCATTCTATTAATCCTTTTTGAAGGGGGGTGAACTAGATAAAAGAAGAGTTGTAGACATGGGGATCTTCGACATCTGTTGTTGGAGGTTCTGTAGACTTCTCCACAATGAAGGCAGAGACAAAAATATCCTTTGCTCCAAAAGTTTTAGCCTTCCACCTCGAAGGAGCGGAAATCCCTATTTTCATGGCATGCTTGTAAGAGATCGAATGAGTGGAGGATGGAGCACCTCCACGTAGTCAAGAAGCGAGAGAAATGGTTGTGTTCTTTAGATTCCCATAACCTCGTAGTAGATATCCATCCACTAGTTGTTGTCCTTCAAATATTAGTCGTTGAAAGCAAGGCATAATACCTGTAGCCTAGTGGATTTAGGTTTTGAGCTAAAAAACAAAGTCTGAATACTGAGCATGTAACCAGAGAGAAGATCCGAAAATGGTATTTATAAAAAGGGGGAAGCCTGATGTAGTCTTGGAGCTGGCCTCAATGCGATATTAAGAAAAAAGCCTCAATCTTGCGTCACTCTTAACATGATTCTTGTAATAGGGAGAGGGTTGCAGATCCCCCAAGGGTTGAAGATCCCTAAGGTGTCTGATAGCTGAAAGGTGCCCATGCTCCAGATCCAAGCAACGACGGTGGCTAGGGTTAATATCTTGTCATGCCCGCAACCTCTCCTTGGCCTTGATCCAACCCTGAATGTATGGTTCTCTCTCTCCATATAGCACATTGGAGCCTCTCTCATTCTTTCTGCAATAAACAAACTGGCTCGAGTACAAACCTGCGGCCGCTACAAAGAGCTTATTTTGATGCTTGTGAGGGAATGTGTGTGTGAAGGTCACCTTGCAGAGGGGAGTGTCATGGTCCTGGTCTTGCAAGATGTTCGTCACGATTTCCCTGATGTAGCCATTGCAGGAGTTCATAGCAACAACCATTATGTCGCTAGTTCCTCGATCCCCTTTGCAACCAAAATATTAAAATCAACCCCTGAATCAAAAAGTGGTTCTCTCAATAACAACCCCTCTTTTTTGGGGGGTGAAACCTACAACTATTTTTCAATCATGGCCTTCAAAATCAATATCCTTGCAACTAGAATCTTAGAATCAATCCCCAAATCAAGAAAAGGTGCTATAAATAGCACCATCTTTTCTTTTCGGGCTTAAAATTACAAAAAAAATGAAATCATGGTTTAAAAGCCAATAACTATTACATATAAAAAATAAAAATGAAAGAACATTGAAAAATAGGAAAAATAAATAAAAATGAGAAGAAAAAACTTGAGAAATAAATCGGAAAAAAAAAAAACCTAAATGACAAAAAAAAATACCATGTTTAAAAAAAATTGCATTTTAATTAAAAAAAATAAGAAAAGCACTCTTAAAGGAAAATGATAGAAAAGGAAAAAAAAATTAACAAATTCTCATTTCAAACAAATTTTTTTTTTTTTGAAAAATAAAACAAATTTAATAAAATTCTAGAAAAACATTTGGAATTTTTTTTTTTAAATTCTCATTTCAACCCAACTTGAAAAAGAAAAATAAAACAAATTTAATGAAATTTCTTAAAAAAATATTGGGAAAAAAAAATTCTTGATATTAAAAAAACAAAAACACGCACATATAACAAAATAATTGGAAAATGTAAAAACAAAAAAACAAAAAAATTAAAACCATTTAAAAAAAAAAGAAAGGCATGAGAAAAATGGGGGTGATGCCAACTCAACCCCTCCCAAGACCCTTGAGCCCCCCAATCCACCATTTAGAGGAGCAGAAAAAAAAGGCACAAGACAAATGGGAGCGATGGCACCCCAATTGACTCCTCCCAACCTCCTTGAGGCCCCTCACCTGCTACTTAGAAGAATGTCAATGTTTGAATCAGTTAATATCGAAACAAAACCTCACGAGGATATGAATCCCCCTGTGTTTTTATAAAGATGGGACTCCTCTTTGAATTCTTAAAAGATTTATTTTTGAATATCATTGGGACAACAATATAAATGTAGGAAAATGCTAATCAACAATCTCCATATCTTTATTATTCAAATAAATAAAGAAATATATTTTTAATGAAATAATGAATATAGACACATAAAAAGTTCCTCTGAAAGGGACTAGGAATCCACTCATAAAATATTGTTGCAGAAACGTTATGTACAAATTAGAAAGTTATAACACAAATCTCATATCCATTACAATATTAAATTATTTTTTATCACATTTAAAGAAAGGAAGACAAATGGTCAATATATAAGAGAACTTAAAAAAAAATATTTCTATTAAAATCAAAACAAGATTTTGATAGGTCAACTTCAAATATCTTTTACTCAAATTCTCAAAGTTCAAAGATATAATTAAAATTAACCCTGAAATAGTTCTTTTGGATTTTCTCAAAAAATAATATTGTCTTTGACAATCTTATGAAAATAAAAGTGTTTGTCCAAAATGAACTAGGATTGGGGCTCCTGTGGACCGTAAAATATAAAGTAGAAGAAGAGAAAAGCGAGAACGAAATGTGAACAAGAAGTGAGAAGAGTAAGAACTGGAAAGAAGATAAGAGGGAACAATCATAAATTTACTATATTCTTCTTAAGGCAGATAAAAATATAATTGGATTGTTGATGATTGCATCTATGTGAGACATTCTCCATCTTACAAACCTGAGAGATGTTGATCATTGTAGCTATGTGAGATATTCTCCAGCTTACAAACCTGAGAGAAAGCCCCTGAGAGGGGTGTGTGGTTCCTATATGAAACAAAGATAGAACATAGAGATGACCTTCTCATTACAGAGAGTTGAGAAGAACTCTAGATGATTATCATGTGTAATGCAATGAGAAAAGAGATCTGTAGAGTTGGACATGCCCGTGGCTAAGAAAAAGGTGAACGTGTGAAATCTCAAAGTGTTGGGTGCATCGTCATGATAACAAAAATGAAGATGATGTATTAACCTCCTCCGGGCAGAAGAGTTGATGAGAAACTCCATATGACTCTCCTGTGTAATGCAATGGGAAAGAATATCTATTGAGTGGACATGCCTGTGGACGAGCATAGGTGAATGTGATCCTAGTGGTTGAGCACTAGTGAAGAAGTGGTTCTTTTGTGTAATGCAGTGAGCCAGAGATATGGACATCCCTATGGATGTTCCCCTAATTGATGAGCACTAGTGGGTGTACAAGATCCCTTGCTATATTTTTCAAGAGTCAGACCTTCTTGTAACCCTAATTGTAATGTAAAGGGTACAGGTTGGCCCCACCTTAATGTGATTAATAATTAATGTAAAAGATAATTAATATAAAAGATAATTAATATGGAA
>SNQJ01S0089001.1:0-10511 GCA_010110895.2 Picea sitchensis | reverse complement strand
CTATTGTGCCAATAGACACATCATTTGATGTGACAAGACTTATATAAATAAAGGTGAATCCCCATTGAGGAAACACACTTATCATTGTGTCATCTGATGATTTCAGAAGTTGTGATTTGAAATTATGAGAATTGCAACACCCTCTTGTGTGCTAGTTTTGGTCATGGTCTGGGAGGTATTTCTCTTGAGGAATATAGCAAAGGATTGGTTTGGTTTTCTTCTCTTGTTGAGAAGGGTTTTCTAGGATAATTCTTGTGTACTTGTGCATGGATCTTCTTCTTGTAATATTGGTTGCTGCAATAGTTATGGTTCAAGTAATTGTTGACAGAAAATTTAAAAGGAGTACATGAGCCATAGCTCACTAAAAAACTAACATGGTATCAGGTCAGGTCCTGAAGAAGACCCTTGCACATTGATAAAGAAAGGTCATGGAAGATTGAGGCTGCTAGTAGAGAAGGGATGGATTTTTCTCAGCAGGGAAGGGCCAGATATTTCTCCTAAAAATCTGTGGTAGAATTGAGGCCGAACCTCTCCCTTCTGTGGAAAAATATAGGGTAGAACCTCTACCTAATTTCTAAGTTGGTTGTGTTATCAGACAATTTGTATCTAGGAGTAAAGGCTATAAGGTAGAAGGAAAAACTGGTGTAACATGAACCTATCCCACCCAATGTCACCACGATGGGTAGGTTATTTCTCTTTAGGGAGGCTAGGCCCAGGGGAGAAGTCCCCGGTGACTTGGGGTTTTGAAAGGGTAAGGAATAAAGGACAAGGACAAGTTCCCCTTTCACAAGTCACCACCCAAAAGATAGTCCCGGCTAAAAAGCTACTAATAAAGTAAATCCCCAATGAAGAACACCTGCCTGGAACAAGAAACAACAAACTAATATATGGAAGCTATATTTCAAAGGGTTAGTACTTCATAAGACTATATGATAAATGCATATGAGCAATATAGCAATAAATGTTGACGAAGTCAATGTTTATTAATAGCAATAAAAGATATGACACTCCACCAATAAATATTGGAACAATGTGGCATTAAGGTAACCAATCAACACTTCATTCAATTAATGCCTAAACCACCATCCAATTGCTCTTAAAACAAGACATTGCTGCATCAAATATGAAATAACCAAAGATGACGCCAACAACTTAGGGTTACTAGGTTAGGGTTAGTGTAGTTAGGGTTTCAATTCAAAAAAAGGTTTGAGAATGTTTTAGATCCAATTCTACTTCAACGTTGGAGGTCTAAGATCAGTGCCTTGGGGTTAATGGAGTCAATTTAGTAGAGGACGCAAGAGTTGAAGGAGGATGGCTAAGAACTAGAGGGAGGAGTTTTGAAGTGCTGTTATGGCAGGGCCTCGGAATCAAATCCCTAGGGGAGAGAGGATCACTCTGATGTTGCTAAAGAAAGGCCTCATTCTCTCTCCTCCTTCCTTAGGTTGACTTGGAAAAAATGGCTAGCATGAAAGATAAATCAAGACAAGAGAGTGCAATGAGGGAGAGTGTTTCTACAACAAGGCTCTATCATCAAACCCTAGAAGAAAAACTACCCAAGGTGTAGATAACCTAGGCCTGGGACATCTCCTCTTTATTGACCTCTGGAAAGTACGACTAGCAAATAGGGAAGAAAAGGAGAAGAGTGTAGCAAAGGCTAGGCTCTTTTCCTTCTTCAATGGCTGAAAAGTTTCACTTTTAGAAGACTTGAGATAAGGACCTACTTGTGTGCTTTTCACCTAGAGTTTTGATTCAGAAAATTATAAATACATGTAAGAAAATAAGACTACAACCATACAATCAAGAATTTTTGTAGAAAAATACTTACAATTCGTCAAGAAATAACCATGCAAACCCTAGTTGTAACACCTTCCTTCAAGAGAAACACCGTAAAATGCCAAGAAATGCCTTCCTTCAATAAGTGTGCCTCACTAAACTAACAATATACCCAAGTAGGGTGCTAAAAATCAGACCTCACTAATGAGTGAGTGATGAATCCTGATAAAATGAGACTTAAAACCCTCAATATATAGTGTATCAATGACCTAATTTTACTTTTTAGGTCATAAAAAGGCCGAAAAGGCCATAATGTCAAAACAATATTGTTTTTACATTAAATTTTCAAATTAAAACCCTAATTGAGATACAAAGAGAGTAAAATCCCCTTCAAGGGAGGCGCTGGCCCCTTCAAGGGAAAATGAGACATCTAGGAGAAAAACGTTAGCACCCCAGGGGCCTCTCCAACATGCCACACATGCCATTGCTGCCCAGTCTACCTCCAAAAGTGTCCATGAAGCTGGATGATGTCATGGTGAAGATGGGGACGTTCTATGCCTTACAAGGCTAGCGTTCCACTAAAAAGGGGTCATTCCCCCTAGGTCTAGTCCTATCGGAGTGCCTCTGATGGAACATCCTCTTCCTCTTTGGTGCAAAATCCCTTATCCATATCCATGTTGTCTTTATCCCCTGATGGGGTCTCAACATCCATTTGGTGGGCTCTTCATCTCCATCGAGGTTTGAACTAGTCATCTCCCCATGTGTACTAGTCCAAATGGTACTTGTCCGTTGGGCATGGTCCTGCACATCAAAAGTTACGCCCTCCATGGGCTCATCAGTCACAAGGATCATAGAAATGTCAATCACATCTCATCATCAATATTATTAAACATATGCATAAAAACCCTAGTACGTCAGTCAATAGCTCAAAGACATTACAACTACTTGCAATACAAGATTGGAGAAAAGGACAAGGCATCATGTTGGGCTAGTGTCCACAAGAAAAGGAAAGTTTCCAGGAAGATCTCATCCAAGCCATGTAAGTGAGGTGATTTGGTTAGGGGATGTCTAAACATGTGGGTGTAGTGAGGGCCAAGGATGCACAAGTGTTACCTGTAGGTTCCTTTGTAGAAGGCGAGTTGTACCTGTCATGGATGCATTTTTTCCAAGCCCATTCTTGACCTTTATTCTTTTTCTTTCTTTGTTCTTTTAATTGTTTTTCTTCTTCTTTTTCTTTTATTCAAGAACTAACCAGGGGACATTGCCTTGGCATGGTGACTAGAGCTGACAACATTACCCACAAGTACTTTCACAAAGATGAGAAGGTTGGCTCGTGATGAGACCCCCTTTCCCTTGGTCATGCAACCAAAGGTAACTGCCTTGGTGTGGTAACCAGATGGTGGAAATGTCATACTGTTAGGTACCCATGGACCTAATAGGTTGGCTCGTGATGAGACCCCCTATCCTCTGACTAGGTCTTGTTTTGTTATTTTTCGGGTCCCTCTTGTTTCTTTCTGAGAGGATTTTTACTGCCTTCTTGGGGATCCTTGGGCGAAGCATCTCGATGTTTTATTTCTAGGCTTTTGTATTTTACCGACTTCTTTTACTTTCTGGGCCTTTAGCCCCTTCTTCCCACGAGATAAGGTGCCATCCTGAAAATAGGTCAACCCAATGCTCGGACAAGGGGAATTGGATAAATGAGTGGGAGATAATATGAAATAGTGGTGTTATGATGGGAGTGGACGATGGATCTTTTGAAATTTCCCCAGTGGAAAACCAAAACCTATGGGCATAGGCTTGCTAGGGAACCTTGTCAATTCCCCCAAGCATGGTCAAATGGGAAAATGTAAGGTCCAAGAAGTTGTTAGAGATAAAAGGAATCATATGCATATATTTGAAGGTTTTAATGAACAAAAGTGACACATACCATGATACCTGGACCAATTACCTCATGGAGCAAGAAACTCTTCTGATATAAGACCAAGCCGATGATGATGGATGCTGCTATTGCTGACAAGACAAAGATGATGGAAGAATAAAAAGATGGGCCCTCCAGGGCCATGCTCAGGTCAATCCTACTCTCGGTACTCCATGTCTAGGACTTGTGGGCCTCGAGACATGATCTCCTAGTTATCCAAAAAAATGGGGATAACATCCAGCTCCAACTCGGGGACATGTGCTCATCGTAGAGCGCATGAGAACCTCAACATCTCTGGCATAACCTGCACACCTACTCAATCTTGGTAGGGGCATAAGTAACAAAAATGGGGCTGTAATGCCACCCAACATACATAGATATATATGTACTAAAGAAAAACAATCAATATGTGAATGTAAAGCAAAGTACCTACCTTTACTTACTTGTTGGCTGGATGTTCGATGTAGTCAAACAACCAGTGTAGCCAATCGAGCAATGTCCCACAATACCTACCTTTGTGCTTCATCATAAACCAAAATACTGATAAATCAAGAACAAAAATGTCATGAGTTAGAATATATATCATATCATCCGAAATATCAAAGTCTAACTCATGGAGATGGGTGGGAGGGATAAAATCATGCCAAGTCCATCTCTGAGGAAAGTACTCAATCCACTTCAGGAAGGGGTCAAGAAAATTCCAAGTTTCAGAACACTGAATCAAAAGGTCGGTACACTGGCTACCTAAGACGTTCTCATACTGTGAAGTCTGGGAAGGGATTGACAAGGATGTATCAGACGACTAGAAAATTCTCAAGGGATAGTTGAAAAATTGAGAAGATACACTTAAGCTTGTAATATTTAACCAACCCTTGGACTCTAGGGTTTTCCCCAAAGGAAACTCAAAATCAAAAACATACTTCCCAACCACAACTCTAGCAACACAACAAAGTATAGTAATTGGAAGTGGTTGGGGAGAGTCTTCACAAGGATCCTCCTTTAAGCAAAGGAGGTCCTTACTTGTATTAAGACCTGAGAACAGTGGTGGTTGGTAATCATATTCATGGAGAGTCTCCAAGTTCTCAGAAGAGTACTCATAAAAAATCTCAAGGTAAGACTG
The DNA here is from genome assembly GCA_010110895.2 of Picea sitchensis. Classification (NCBI taxonomy): domain Eukaryota; kingdom Viridiplantae; phylum Streptophyta; class Pinopsida; order Pinales; family Pinaceae; genus Picea; species Picea sitchensis. Next base: position 5,700 of record SNQJ01S0089001.1, on the reverse strand, counting down.
AAAATCATTAGGAAAACAAGGTACTAGGTCATCCTTATTTTTTTGAAAAGTATGGGTAAAAAAATCATCTCCTTGTTGCCACTGGTCAAAAGTAATCTTTTGTGATAATTGCAAGGGAAACACTTGGAAATGACTCTCAATGTCATAGATGGAATCCATGTCATAACCAACTATATACCACCTACGTCTCCCAACATGTTGAACTCATCAATGTTATCAACTATGTCAATATCTGTGTCATAACATGCGGGTTTTGAAAAATACAAGGAAACATTTATTTCCTCCTTATCTCCCCCATCATAAAGTAGAGAAGCATCAAAATCTTGGGGAGGAGGGAAACTTACTGTTTCTTCTTGTGAAGGAGCTTTGAGGAATTTGGTGTTTTCAGCATAGGTTATTCTTTCATCCTCATGGACTGCTTCTTTGTCTTTGATTGTACAACAAGGAATATTCATTTTGTTCAAGGCTTCCATTTCTCCTTCATTTTCTGAATCATGGAAAAAGGTGTCATTGGAATCTTGAAAAGGAAAGAAACTAACCTTATCATCCTTTTGTCGTGTCGGAGAAACAAGCTCTTGTATTGCTTCATCAGAGGGAGGGGCATAGGTTGATACTTCATCATTTTGCTTGGGTTCCATTTCCTCATCCATGTCTTCAACAATCCCTTGTTGAATGATGGTTTGTTCCCCTTCTTCCTGGAAATCATCAACGAATTTTTCATGGGAAAACAAACTTTCCATACTAAGAGTACCTGAGGTGAAGAGGTTTTTTATCCCGGATAAGGAGATGTTTCATTCAATTCTTGTAGCCATGTCATAAGCTTCATCGAGCGTCCTTGGGCCCTTTTTACTGAGGGGAAATTCTAGGTGTGTTAGGATCGCATGGGTATAGATATGGAAAATATACTTGTCTTCATGATGATGGCTTCTAGGAATCTGACATAGAGTGCCCTCAAACCTACTCTGGAAGTCAAATAGGGTTTCATTCTCAGCTTTTTTTATATGCTTGAATCTTTTTAGCAGTACTGATATGTCTCCCAATCTTATGCCCCATTCTTTGAGAAAGACTTCTTCTAGCTGGTTCATGGAGGTGATGCTAGCATCGAGAAGATCATCATAACATATTTTATCATTCCCGTGAAGAGTGGTGGGAAAAATTTTCATCACTACATCTTCGGCATCATCATTGACAGGATGGAGTCCAAAATAAGAATAAAAATTATTCACGTGAAAGTCACCTCTTTCCCCATCACTACTAGTGAATTTAGGGAGCCATATTTCTTCTATCGGGGATATTTGTCGTGGGTATCCCAGGATTTTTCTCATGTCTAAAGGCTTGTAGTTCCCTGGATTCCATTGTGAAGTCATAGTTGGCTTCGTCATCAGTGGAGTCTCCAGACAGTTTTCTTGAAACTATCAAAAGATAAGGGAAAACACCCAAAGTGGATTCCCCAGGTAAGATTATAAGATAGAAACCATAGGGGCAAAGCTTACCGAAAAAAGTGTCGTCTGAGGAAGGTTTTACTCAGTGTCCCCCGACAACGACGCCAAAATGTTATCGCATAGTTTGTAGCTAGGAGTAAAGGCTATAAGGTAGAAGGCCAAACTGGCGTAACAGGAACCTATCCCACCCAATGTCACCACGATGGGTAAGTTCTTTCTCTTTAGGGAGGCTAGGCCCAGGGGAGACGTCCCCAGTGACTTGGGGTTTTAAAAGGGAAAGGAATAAAGGATAAGGACAAGTTCCCCTTTCACAATTCACCACCCAAAAGATAGTCTCGGCTAAACAACCAATAATAAAGTAAATCCCCAATGAAGAACACCTACCTGGAACAAAGCAACAACAAACTAATATATGCAAGCTATATTTCAAAGGGTTAGTACTTCATAAGACTATCTGATAAATGTATATGAGGAATATAGCAATAAATGTTGATGAAGTCAATGTTTATTAATAGCAATAAAAGATATGACACTCCACCAATAAATATTGGAACAATGTGGCATCAAGGTAACCAATCAACACTTCATTCAATTAATGCCTAAACCACCATTCAATTGCTCTTAAAACAAGACGTTGTTGCATCAAAGATGAAATAACCAAAGATGACGTCAACAACTTAGGGTTAGTAGGTTAGGGCTAGTGTATATAGGGTTTCAATTCAAAAAAAAGGTTTGAGAGGGTCTTAGATCCAATTCTACTTCAATGCTGGAGGTCTAAGATCAGTGCCTTGGGGTTAATGGAGTCAATTTAGTAGAGGACACAAGGGTTGAAGGAGGATGGCTAATAACTAGAGGGAAGAGTTCTAAAGTGTTGCTATGGCAGGGCCTCAAAATCAAATCCATGGGGGAGAGAGGCTCACTCTGGTGTTGCTAAAGCAAGGCCTCATGCTCTGTCCTCCTTCCTTAGGTTGACTTGGAAAAAAGGACTAGCATGAAAGATAAATCAAGAAAAGAGAGTGCAATGAGGGAGAGTGTTGCTACAACAAGGCTCTATCATCAAACCCTAGAAGAAAAATGTCCCAAGGTGTAGATAACCTAGGCTTGAGACGTCTCCTCCTTCTTGACCTCTGGAAAGTACGACTAGCAAATAGGGAAGAAAGGGAGAAGAGTGTAGCAAAGGCTAGGCTCTTTTCCTTCTTCAATGGATGAAAAGTTTCTCTTTTAGGGGATTTGAGACAAGGAACTACTTGTGTGCTTGTCACCTAGGGTTTTGATTCAGTAAATTATAAATACATGTAAGAAAATAAGACTACAACCATTCAATCAAGAAGTTTTGCAAAAAAATACTTACAATTCATCAAGAAATAACCATGCAAACCCTAGTTGTAACACCTTCCTTCAAGAGAAACACCATAAAATGCCAAGAAATGCCTTCCTTCAACAAGTGCGCCTCACTATTCCAGCAAAATACCCAAGTAGGGCACTAAAAATCAGACCTCACTAATGAGTGAGTGATGAATCCTGATAAAATGAGAGTTAAAACCCTCAATATATAGTGTATCAATGACCTAATTTTACTTTTTAGGTCATAAAAGGCCGACAAGGCCATAATGTCAAAACAATATTGTTTTTACATTAAATTTTCAAATTAAAACCCTAATTGATATGCAAAGAGAGTAAAATCCCCTTCAAGGGAGGCACTAGCCCCTTCAAGGGAAAATGAGACATCTAGGAGCAAAATGTTAGCCCCCTAGGGCCCTCTCCAACATACCACACATGCCATTGCTACCCAGTCTACCTCTAAAAGTGTCCATGAAGATGGATTCCGTCATAGTGAAGATGGGGATGTCCTAGGCCTTCCAAGGTTAGCGTTCCACTGAAAAGGGGTCATTCCCCCTAGGTCTAGTCCTGTCTAAGTGCCTCTGATGGAACATCCTCTTCCTCTTCAGTGAAAAATCCTTGATCCATCTCCATCTTGTCTCTATCCCTTGATGGGGTCTCAACATCCATCTGGTGGGCTCTTCATCCCCATGGAGGTTCGAACTAGTCATCTCCCCATGTGTATCGATCCAAATGGTACATGTCGGTTAGGCATGGTCATGCACATCAAAATCTATGCCCTCCATGGTCTCATCAGTCACGGGGATCATAACAATGTCAATCACATCTCATCATCAATATTATTAAACATATGCATAAAAACCCTAGTACGCCAGTCAATAGCTCAAAGACATTACAAATACCTGCAATAAAAGATTGGAGAAAAGGACAAGGCGTCCTATTGGGATAGTGTACACAAGAAAAGGGAAGTTTCCAGGAAGATCTCATCCAAGCCATGTAAGTGAGGTGATGTGGTTAGGGGATGTCCAAACATGTGGGTGCAGTGAGGGCCAAGGATGCACAAGTGTTACCTATCGGTGCCTTTGTAGAAGGCGAGCTGTACCTATCATGGATGGATTTTTTCTAAGCCCATTCTTGCCCTTTATTCTTTTTCTTGCTTTGTTATTTTATTTGTTTTTCTTCTTATTTTTCTTTTATTCAAGAACTAACCAGGGGACAGTTCCTTGGCATGGTGACCAGAGCTGACAACGTTACCCACAAGTACTTTCACAGAGATGAGAAGGTTGGCTCGTGATGAGACCCTCTTTCCCTTGGTAATGCAACCAAAGGTCACTACCCTAGCATGGTAACCAGATGGTGGAAATGTCATACTATTAGGTACCCATGGACCTAATAGTTTGGCTCATGATGAGACCCCTTATCCTCTGACTAGGTCTTGTTTTGTTATTTTCCGGGTCCCTCTTGTTTCTTGCTGAGAGGATTTTTACTGCCTTCTCGGGGATCCCTGGGAAAAGCATATCAAGGTTTTATTTCTAGGCTTTTTTCTTTTACCAAATGATTTTACCTTTTGGGCCTTTAGCCCCTTCTTCCCACGAGATAAGGTGCCATCCTGTAAATAGGTCAACCCAATGCTCGAACAAGGGGAATGGGATAAATGAGTGGGAGATAAGATAAAATAGTGGTGTTATGATGGGAGCGAATGATGGCTCTTTTGAAAGTTCCCCAGTGGAAAACCAAAACCTATGGGCACAGGCTTTCTAGGTCACCTTGTCAATTCCCCCAAGCATGGTCAAGTGGGAAAATGTAATATCCAAGAAGTTGTTAGAGATAAAAGGAATCAGATACATATATTTAAAGGCTTTAATGATCAAAAGTGACACATACCATGATACCTGGACCAATTACCTCATGGAGCAAGAACCTCTTCTGATACAACACCAAGTTGATGGTGATGGATGTTGCTACTACTGACAAGAAAAAGCTGATGGAAGAAGAAAAAGATGGGCCCTCCAGGGCCATGCTCAAGTCAATCCTGCTCTCAGTACTCCATGTCTAGGACCCGTGGGCCTTGAGACATGATCTCCTAGTGTTTATCACTCCAAGAAACCCTTTGTGGTTGTAGACCAAAGGTGCTTGGTAACTTCAAGTAAAAATGTTTTTGTATTTTGTGTAGATGGATCAGTAAGATAACTCAATTCAAACATGGTATTTAGACAGTTAAGATGGTAAACAAATGAACCAGTGCTCTCTAAGATTGATAATCAGCAAATAACTTTAAGGTGGATGAAGAACAGATTGCTAATAAACCAGTACAAAGTAGGGTCTAATTAACAATGAAGAAAATAATTATCAGGTTATGAGCCAAATAATAAGATGAAAGTTATTAAAGGCTTGACAACACAGATAACAGTATAGAAGGAATGTGGAAAACTGACATCAAAATAGAAAGGAACCTGTGATTTAGTATTAGCATCAAAAGCCTGTGTACAATAGAGAATTTCTGTATCCAAAACTGAACCCCCATTTCATTCATCTTCCTTATGTAGCTTTATAACTTAACAATTTAGTTATTAGATCCTAAAACTATGGATCTGAATTTCCAGAAATAGTAAACAAAAAATAGGAATAGATCCTCAAATAAAGTAAATCTTTATCTGCTGGCCCTCAAAATATGGTTGAAATCTGATGATGTGTAGCTCAGTCTCCCAAGGCTCTCTGAAATTCGAATTATGTGATGTGGCTCCCCAAACCCTGAAATTATGCCTCTTTTAAATATGGTAAATGACATTTGTACACCTTTTCTTCTCTTCATTTTCCAAAAGTGGTTGATTAAATAGATTTGATAATTCATTAATCAAGCCTTAGAAGAGGTTTCAATTCATTCTCATGCAAAAAATTACGATCTGGGCGAAAATCG
>SNQJ01S0089000.1:17849-29307 GCA_010110895.2 Picea sitchensis | reverse complement strand
AAGTCATGTGGGCCCCGTTTGGGTAAGTGAGTACATCAACTTCCCGGGGTCGTAACTTTTGCATACGATCTTCGTTTTAGGCGTGTGATAGCTCGTTGGAAAGTTATCGTCGAGGAGATTCATTTTGGGGGCTCAATAATGCCTTTGGATATCATTGAGAACATATATATCTATAAAACCTTCATTTAGGCTCTCAAAATGGCCCCGAAAGTTAAAACCTGCTAAAAATAGTAAATTGCCAAAATTGCCAGAAAACTGTTTTGAGCTAGTCGGAAAAGGTGGGTGGTCACCGATATACACATGGATCATAATGAATTCACCTACTACAGATAAGAGAGGATTTCTCAGGATTTGTTTACAATATCCAAGTGTGCTTCCTCTCAACTATTACATTAATGTTTCAAAATATTTCAAAAATGTGCGCTGGTGCTCTCCAGCCGTCTTCCATCCTTGCGCTTGCTTGTTACTCGCGATGCTCCTACATCAATATTGTGCAAGAAATCTAACTACCAAACATATCTTAACCTTATGTGTGTAAGAATCATACCTACTTATGTTGTAGAAAATCATTTAAACACAGAACCATCATGAGGAACTTATAAACCATAAATAAGTATTGTAATGCATGAGTAAAACACAAGAAAACATAACATATTTTGAAAATTTAGATCCTTATTTATATTATCTTCAGAATATTCCTTCAATTACAATATCAGAAACATAAAATGGTGCTCTATTATAGACTCTTGGCTCTGGACTCATGTCACAGAGCTCTACTCTCAAAAAGGGGTATTTATTACATTACAAACTCAGAACTCTACTTGACTCAACTGACAACAACCTTGTAGAGAGGGGAAGATCGGAATGAACATAATCATGATTCGATTAAACAATAACAAAACCCAAATGAATCGACAACAAACCCTTTAAAATTATGTTCATCCCTATATATAAGCTAGGTTGTTTCTTCTATCTCGGTTTGCACACTTTCTTGTTTTGTTGCAATTTATTTTTCTTAGCTGGCGTTGCGCTTTCCTTTTCACAAATGATTTATGTTTCTCTTTCTTTCTCCTCTGTCAAAATTATTCTGAAGCTTGCACAAATTTTACTAGGAAAAAACTTGCACAACTCCTTATCCCAAAAATGAATGGCCCAACAGGCTCTGACCACAAACCTTTACTCGCCCTCAACTTGAGTGCTCGGTTCTTTCACAACTTCTAGGAGCAACTATTGTTTTCCCTTCTCCTCCTTTTCTTCTTTCTTCTTCTCATTTGTTTGTGCTTTCTCTTCTTTTGCCTCTTAAAATGAAGGGCCCAACTCTGGGACCAACTCCTAGTCCCGCTCCCTCACTCCTTGAAAGTTTCCAACCTTATCTTTCAACTTCCTGGAAATGAGTGATGCCTCTGCCATGAACTGTTGGGTCACCTTTGAACTACACCCTTTTGGATTGGATGCGACCAACGAGTTCCACTCGGAATCTGTTGTTGCATCAAATTGATGCATCTGCATATACAATGTCTAGATGACAAGTCATATGTCACACAACTCTTTCTTTGCTAAGGACTATGCCTCAAAGAGGGCATTCAATTCATTGTCTACCTACTGGATCTGGTCGAACTTTTGTTGTTTCTCCAATGGTTCCATCGTGGCTACAACTTCTTCATTCAACATGTTAGCATCAGAATTCACTCCTGGATTTCTTGCAGGATCCAAGCCCAACGCCCATCAGTTTTATGTCACGAAAGATTTTAATGGGTGATCGAATGGGTAGAGACTCGGGGAGATATCACTCTAACTCAGGGACTGGGTCTGGTATGTAAAGAACAAAGGAGGTCTCAATCTAACTTCAGTCAGTGGATTGATTGTAAAATGGGTAGGTGGAAGACTTAGTGAGAGGAGTGAGCAAACTAACTCAGGCAACAGGCCTTTTAGCAGTTTGCAGAAGAAAAACTCTAAATGCAAGATCCTCTTGGTTCAGAGTTTCGCATAACTGAATGGGTGACTTGACTGGATCCTCCAATTCCAAGTCATTTAGCGTTCAGAAAATCACAAGACCGATTAGAGACAATGCAGCTGTTACAGTGATCCAACCTACATCATCCTATAACAACTACAAATTGATTGGATCCTCCAATTCTGACCTGCTCTAATACAGTATAAACAAAGACATGAGAGAAACTGACATTCATAAGGCGAGAAGTCTCAAGAGTCCATACATACCCAGAATAACAGTGCTTCATTAAAGTTTTACAACCGGGAGCCTTTATCAACCATCGATAGATTAACAAATACAAAGACTGAGTTTATATACTCAGAAAAACTCGCCTAACAGCGGCGTGCTCAGTCATCCAAGACTTGGTGTCCCTTCAGCCGAATTCGGACATATATTATTTGTCAGACGCCACCTTAACTGCACATGGCTCCTGTAAGGGGAGTAGATGAGCCATTAAGAGTCGAGTTAGCGTGTGCAGACCTCCTCTGGCTAGTCAAGGACTCAGCATGGCTTCTTTGGAAAAATTGGTACACAGGACCCTCTCGGGCAGACCACTTGCCAGACTCTCCATACCTTGCACTTAATGCATGAGGAGAGGTTTCAACCACCCCTTCTCACCTTAATTTACTCCAAGCAAGAAACATGATTGAGATCGGATCCAATGGCACCTGGAGATTGCGATGGGCCTCTCTATGACTGAAACTGGACACCTTTGGCCCCTCTTGCACAACTCTTTTATTTTCCGGTGACCACGGGCTGTGACCCTGTGTTTACTCTCGACGGCGCTTTCGGCTTTCGCGAATAGGAAGGAGCTGATACTTTCTTATCATAGTCGCGATGAGAGAAACGCCGAGATGTCTTAATTGGGTGCCACGTGTCCGTCACATATCTAATGGTCGTGAAATCACTCGGTGATGTTGTGGGCTCGCATTCTGAACACTCTTGGCATTTCACGCTTCGGGGTTATGAAGGAGCTGCTTTTTGTGCCTCAAAGTTGTGAATGCCGAAACGCCGATGCAACTAGATCTCGCACCACGCATCCTTTGGATGGATGGCTGAGACTGCTCAGTGATACTACGGGCTCGAATTTGGGTGCTTTCAGTGCTTCGGGGTTTGGGGTTTCGAGATGTAGAACAACATAGAACCCTCACCCTTCGAACTCCTAAATTCTGAAATGCCGACACGACTAGAGATCGCGCCACGCGTCCTTTCGATGGACGATTGCTATCCATTGCGTTGATCTCGGCGCAACTCCTCTAACTGCGACTTCCCTCCATCCGTCTATCTACTCTTATGGATGAATCTGGACCGTCGTCAATATAATTTCACCCGCTTACTCGCTTGGAAGCTTGAGATGAGATTTTTCCACGTTGCGCTTCGGCGCTTCTCATGCAACTTGCAGACATGAATGCTCTTGTTCCCAGGACAAGAAATGTTACTAACATTAGGCTCCATGGGGGATAGAGTCATCCCTATGATTCTCTAAGGACTCATTTTGCAGTTCCAGTGCCTTGCTATTGGGCTATGGGGTCATTTATTTAAAACCTAAAGACGGAAAGAAAAACAATATTTACAACAATGAAAGAGCCATGTGTGGCTCAAGAGAAAAATATTTTTAGGAAATTCCCATTCACAGGGCCATTGAAAACTTCTTGATCCTCTAGATCCTGTACCCTGTAGGTGTTATTCGAGAATACTTTGGATACTTTGAAGGGCCCGATCCACAGGGCTTTGAATTTTCCGTGCTTTCCTTTATCTTGTTTAGGAGCATCCCATTTCAATACCAGGTCTCCTATCCGAAATTCTTCCTTCTTGGCCTGCTTGTCAAAAACCTGCTTTATCCTTTGCTGATGGTCCTGAATTCTGCCCATTACCTTCTCCCTGGCCTACTGGACTTCCACTAGCTGATGAATTCGTCTAATCATGTCATCAAGTTCCTCTTGATGATCCTGGAGGAATTTTTCTACAGGAATGGCTAAATGAGAAGGAAAAACAACCTCTGTTCCATAGACTAGTTGGAAAGGAGAGATGCCTATAGATCTCTTCGTGGTCACTCGATCAACCCATAGAGAAAATTTCAATCTTGAATGCCATGCCTTCTTGTTGTCTTCCAATAGTCTTTTGATGATCCTTATCAGGCTTTTGTTGGAGGATTCTTCTAAACCGTTACCCTGGGGATAGTATGGGGTGGAGTGAATCAGTTTGATCCCGAATTGCTCACAGAACTTGGCTAATGGCTTAGCCTTGAAAGAGGCTGCGTTATCAGTGACAATCTTACTTGGGTAGCCGAATCTTGTGATGAGGTCTTCTAGGAATCCAATGATTACCTTGTGGGAATCATTCTTGGTGGGGATAGCTTCTATCCACTTGGTAATGAAATTTGTGGCAGTCAGGATCCATATGTGCTTCCCACTGGATGCGGGGTGAATTTATCCAATGAAATCTAGGCCCCATTGCTGGAAAGGTCCTGAAACAACCACAAGATTTAACGGCAAAGACTTGAGCTGTTGTTTTCCTGCAAATTTTTGACATTTGGTGCAAGCTTTGACCCTCCTGCAGACATCAGTGAACAAGGTGGGCCAGTAGTACCCAGCTCTAAGAATTTTGTGGGCTGTGGCCTTCCATAAATGGTGCCCTAAACATAGGCCGTTGTGAAATTCAACCATGATCCTGTCAGCCTCTTGCGGATTCATGCATTTTAAAAGCACCCCCAGGGGGTATTTCCAGTATAAAATTTGATCGACAAGGCAGTATCTGATTGCCTTGAGCTTTAGAGCTCTTACTTTGTTTCTTTGCAGGCCGTCTGGTGGCCACAACTCTTGCAGAAAGTATATGACATCCTTATACCAGGGACATCGAGCTAATGGGGGCTCCCTTTGAGGGTCTATTTCAGACAGCCGACCCTGCTAAATTCCTGAGCATTCATTGATGAAAATTACACCCAAATCTTGGCAATTGTCTTCAGCCAATAACTTGGCTAAACCTTGACCTTTGATCAATTTGGTAGGCCTTATTTCCAGGTCAAATTACAGAATCTTGGCTATCCACTTACTCCTTCTCCTGTCTATGTCAGGCTGAATAAGAATGTCTTTAGCAGTAGCTGAGGGGACATAAGCGATGATTTTTTACTGCAAGACATAGATTCTAAATTCCTTTAGAGCCTTTACCAGGGCATAGGCCTGCTTCTCCATAGCGTCATACCTGACTTAGACATCCCTCAATGCTCGGCTAAAATAGGTAATAGGCTGCTCTAGCCCAACCTCGTTTGTCTCTAGTAAAACAGCAGCCACCGTGTCCGGTGAGGCAAAGGAGAAAATAAGGAAATCCTTTGAGTAATCGGGACTGATAAGCATAGGGGCTTTAGTCAAGGCCTTCTTAATTTTCTCAAAGGACTTTCGCGATTCAGAAGTCCACCTCACTTCATTTCCTTTCCTTAACATGGTTGTTATAAGTTTTACCTTCTCAACAAAGTTAGGCACAAACCTCCTCAAAAAATTAATCTTACCAAGGAAAGATTGGACCTCCTTCTTGGACCTCGGGATTGATAAGGCTTGTATTGCCTCAACTCTGCTAGGATCTATCCTGACTCCTTCCGCTGATACTATGTGGCCTAGTAACTTTCCCTCCTGCATGGCGAACGAAGATTTCTTGGGGTTTAATGAAATGCCAAAACTCCTGCATTTTAGGAAAACCTTCCTGAGATGACAACAATGTTCTTTATCAGATTTTGAAAATACTGTGATGTCATCCATATAGACAACAACAAATTTATCCTTTTCCCCAATGAAAGCTATGTCCATGGCACGTTGAAACGTTTCCCCTGCATTCATTAATCCAAACGACATCTTGTCATACATGAATGTGCCCCATGGAGTGGTAAATGTTGTCTTTTCCCTGCCCTCAGGCAGAACAGAGACTTGATTGTAGCCAGAGAAACCATCGATCATGGACATCCTGGACGCTCCTGTTACCCTCTGTAGTATATGTTCCATCTTTGGTAAGGGGTAGTTATCCTTTTGTGAGCTCCTGTTCAGGTTTCTTAAGTCCACACAGAGTCTGATTTCTCCATTCTTTTTCCTTACTGGTACCAAGTTGGCCACCCACTCTGAATATCTCAGTGGTACAATGATCTGGGCTTGTAGCAACTTCTTCACTTCCCTCTCCATAATAGGCAGTAACATAGGATTGATCTGTCTTAGCTTCTGCCTGAACGAATTTGCCTCCCATTTCAACGAGATTTTATGCTCAATGATAGAAGTGTCATATGTTTTGAGATATTCATAGGTCCAGGAAAACACATCATCAAATTCCCTCAAAAGTCTAGCGTACTCAGACCTCTGCTCCTTTTTCAGACTTCTTGACAATTTGACAAACTTGGGCTCACTCTCAGTGCCAATGTTGCACTGAATAGTACCAACATCATCCTATGAGATTTCCCCTTTTAATGACACATCATTCCTATCAAAAATCCTTTCCAAAGGAACTAGTCCCTTTGAAATATGGTTACTGGGGAGCTTCACAATGTTGCACTTTGCTATTTTACTCAGAAACTTACCCCCATCAAGCACTTTATCAGAGACAGAGTCTTGGTCGATATGCATCTCTGAAAATTCTTCGACAGTCTCTAAGAATTTATTGATATCGAGATCATCCTTGAATACCTTCCAATGTTTGACGTTGTCAAGTATGGAGGGAATGTATTTTACTTCCACATCATATCTGAATTTGGGTGGCAAGGACACTTTGAAATTGCTTGTTGATGTAGCCAAGGAATATGCCACTGTGTTCTTTTCTCTTGGGACAAAAGAAATGTTGAATGCTAAGAAGAAACTGTCAATTAAGTCCCATACCTCATTTTTGTAGCTCCTGAGTCGAGGATGCTTAGCCTGATAAGCGTTTCTGATCTGTTGGACCACCAACTCTGCATCTCCGAACAAGGCTACCTCCTGAATTCCCATTTGCTTTGCAACTCTTAATCCTAGAACAAGAGCTTCATACTCTGTCACATTGTTGGTAGCTTCAAATTCTAGTTTGTATGACAGAGATATGGTTTCATGAGCAAGTGACACAAAAAACACCCCAGCTCCAGCGCCTTCCCTGGAAAAGGATCCGTCAAAGAACATTTTCCAGACGGGGGTGATGGAGGGAGGAAATTTATGGGAAGTGGTGGGTAGATTTCTGAGTTTTAGAGTAGGCTCGGGCACATTAGTGAGTTGTAGTATACTGGAACCTAAATCGGTGTCCAAGGAAAAAATGGGATGGTTGGTAGGGTTGGCTTCATCACTGATTATATAGGCCAATTGGGCTTCCCTGTATAGCCTTCTATGTTCTCCTCCAAACACTGGGATAGTAGAATATGTGAGGTCCATCTGCAAATTCCCCCCCAGTATTTTTATCCAAGACCTTGATAACAACATGTCAAACTTGGGGGGGACATCGGCCACTACAATATCCATGACCACACTTTTCGTGGGCAACTGAAACAAGGTCACGACTAGGTCTTTGATAACTCCTAGACATTGAAATTTTCTGGAGTCAAAGGAATAGAGGTCATGATAGGCTCGGGTGACTTCTAGCCCTAATTCTCCCATGACAGTTTTGGGCAAGAGGTTGTGAGAAGCCCTGGAATCCATCAAGCAATTGTGCAGTACCTTGTCATGTATGCTCAAGGAACTGTAGAAGGGAGGGGATGAGTCATTCCTGTCTTCTACCATAGGACCTAGAATAACTGCAGGCTTTTCATCCTTCAAATTGGTGAAGTCTGTGGGAAGTCATGAAGTCTCAGACTATAAAATCTCAGAGAAGCGTCTCTTGAACCCTTCATGTTTAATCAATTCAGTNATGGGAGAGAGGGGTCGGGTCTTCTTACCTCTGTGACTGTCTGCTACTTCATTAGCAAGTTTCTCTGTTCTAGTGAACTGCTCAGGAGCATCAGGCGCTACTGTCTTTTTCTTAGACCTCAGATCATACCTGCCTTGGCTGCCGCTAGCCTTGTCTTCCTTGCTCAGTTCATTTCGCTGACTATCCATGAGAGACTCCTCGTATGATGATTGAGTGAGATGAGGAAAAGGAGGAGTGTCTCTGAAGCAATGGATTTCAGGATCAATCTCATCTGTTCCCCCTTCTCCTTCTTTGGCCATAGAATTGTTCCCCTCTCTCTCTGCACAGTCGGGGAAGTAATATTGTTTGGCCTCCTGAAACCTCCTTTTCTTTCAGTGTTTTGAGGGCCCTTGTATGATTTCCTCCCCTCCACCTTCATTCTCTCCATCTCTGCAAACAGAGACTTCACCATCTTGGTCAGTTCATCCACTTGAGGGTGGGGCACCGATGGGCTAGAAGTTGAGGCTTCGGATCTTCCTTTCCTCCTATCTGCGTCAGCCTTGTTCCTCAGTCTATCCATTGCTAATACATTAGATTCACTTCTATGGCTGCATCTTGCATTTGGGATAAGGAGGTGGCTCTTCTTTCTCTTAATAAAAGACATAAATCGGGGCCAAACGCACTAGCATAAGAAATCTTGGCCGAGGCTTCTGAGGGTTTTATTTCGGCAGGAATTTTATTATACATCTTATTGAATCTTTTGGAGAAGTCAGAGATAGACTCTCCTTCCATCTTCTTTAAAGACCCGAACTCTGTCATGTAATACATGAAATCCTTCCTATCTCCCCACTGCCTCAGGAAAGCACTATCCATAGCTTCGATCCCAGCAATAGATCTGGGGGCCAATCCTCTAAACCATTTCCTCACTTAGCCATCCAGGCTCTGGACGAAGACTCTCGTCCAGACATCTTCATTTTCAATGTTCATCTTGTCTGCATAACTGTAGAAAGTAGCCAGGTTCTCTTCTACCATTATGTCCCCTTCCCCAGTGAACTTGGGCATATACTTCAAGTAATCTCCAGCAGGGAGAGGGTTCATAGGATGGGGTAGGATTAAGGGAGCATATCTGGCAGCAACTATGGTATCCATTCTATTTAGAGGGGGATTAGCACCAGCCATAGGAATATTAGGTGGAGGAGAACTCAGAGGAGAAGGAGTTTGCGAAGGGGCTACTGGGAATGAGTCTCGGAGTGGTATGGGAAACAAAAAGGGATTTAAGGAGAAGGCTAACATGCTCAAGTCAGCAGACGCTCCTCTTTGTGTAGGAGTGGTAACAACAACAAGAGGAGGAGTGGTAAAGATAGGAGTGGGGAAATCGTCTGCGGTCCTGGGTCTATGCCTAAGTACAATTTCAGAGGAGAGAGGAGTGACAAGGATTTCTCCCTCCGATACCAGACCAGGAGGGGAAAAAACAGCAGGAACACTCCTGAAATTCAGGATACGGGAAACCTCAAAAAAAGGTCTGTTAAGAAACTGAGGAGGAGAAAATGGAGTTCCTACAGAAGGAGATGGTGGATTGCCTGGTTCAGCGGTGGGATATTCCCCTTAAGAGGCCTTTCCTTTCCTGAGAACCACCTTTGGATCAGTTTCAGGTGTAGCTAGAGGCAGCTGTGGATGAGACCGCATGTGTCTGCCTCTGAAAGAAACAATTAATACAGTAGGTTCGCCACAGTGGAGTCATCACAATGGAGTCACCAGGTGCACAGTAGAAATCTTCAAAGGCTCTGATACCTGATGCACCTTCAGAATCAGAGGCTCAATGTCATTCAATCTCGGGGAAAAATTTCAACTTCGTCCCCGGAAATGACGCTAGAAATGTTAGCATCAGAAGTCACTCCTAGATTGCTTGCAGGAGCTGAGCCCAACGCCCATCAGTTTTATGTCACGATAGATTTTAATGGGTGATCGAATGGGTAGAGACTCGGGGATATATCACTCTAACTAAGGGACTGGGTCTAGTATGTAAAGAACAAAGTAGGTCTTGATCTAACTTTAGTCAGTGTGTTGATTGTAAAATGGGCAGGTGGAAGACTTAGTGAGAGGAGTGAGCAAACTACCTCAGGAAACATGCCTTTCAGTAGTTTGCAGAAGAAAAACTCTAAATGCAAGATCCTCTTGGATCAGAGTTTCGGGTAACTGAAGGGGTGACTTGACTAGATCCTCCAATTCCAAGTCATTCAGCATTGAGAAAATCACAAGACCGATTAGAGACAATGCAACTGTTATAGTGATCCAACCTACATCATCCTATAACAGCTACAACTCGACTGGATCCTCCAATTCTGAGCTGCTCTAATACAGTATAAACAAAGACGTGAGAGAAACTGACATTCATAAGGCGAGAAGTCTCAAGAGTCCATACATACCCAGAATAACAGTGCTTCATTAAAGTTTTACAACCAGGAGCCTTGCTCAACCATCGATAGATTACAAAATACAAAGATTGAGTTTATATACTCAGAAAAACTCACCTAACAACGACGTGCTTAGTCATCCAAGGCTTGGTGTCCCTTCAGCCGATTTCAGACAGATATTCTTTGTCAGATGCTACCTTAACTGCACATGCGTCCTGTAAGGGGAGTAGCTGAGCCATTAAGAGCCGAGTTAGCGTGTGCAGACCTCCTTTGGCTAGTCAAGGACTCGACATGGCTTCTTTGGAAAAATTGGTACACAGGACCCTCTCGGGAAGACCGCTTGCCATACTCTCCATACCTTGCAATTAATTCATGAGGAGAGGTTTCAACCACCCCTTCTCACCTTCATTTAATCCAAGAAAGAAACAAGATTGAGATCGGATCCGATGGCACCTGGAGATTGCGATGGGCCTCTCTGTGACTGAAATCAGACGCCTTTGGCCCCTCTTGCACAGCTCTTTTATTTTTCGGTGACCACGAGTTGTGACCCTACGTTTACTCTCAAAGGTGCTTTCGGCATTCGCAAATAGGAAGGAGCTGATCCTTGCTTATCATAGTCGTAATGAGAAAAATGATGAGATGTATTAATTGGTCGCCACACATCCCTCACATATATGACGGTCGTGAACTCACTCGGTGATTCTATGGGCCCGAGTTCTGAACACTCTTGGCATTTTGTGCTTCGGGGTTATGAAGGAGCTGTTGCTTGCGCCTCGAAGTCGTGAATGCCTAAACGTCGACGCGACTAGATCTCGCGCCACACATCCTTTGGATGGATGGCTGAGACTACTCAGTGATACTGTGGGCCCGACTTTGGGCACTTTCAGTGCTTCGGGGTTCAGGTTTTCGAGATGTAGAACAACATAGAACCCTCACCCTTCGAACTCCCAAATGCCGAAACGCCGACGCGACTAGATCTCGCGCCATGCGTCCTCTGGATGGACAACTGCTATCCATTGCGCTGATCTCGATGCAAATCCTCTAACCGCGATTTCCTGCCATCCGTCGATCTACTCTTATGGATGAATCTGGACCATCGTCAATACAATTTCGCCCGCTTACTCGCTTGGAAGCTTGAGACGAGATTTTTCGGCATTGCGCTCGGGCGCTTCTCATGCAACTTGCAGACCTGAATGCTCTTGTGCCCAGGACAAGAAATGTTACTAACACA
>SNQJ01S0089000.1:0-17813 GCA_010110895.2 Picea sitchensis | reverse complement strand
CCCTAAAAATATTTGTGCATTCCACTGTGTTCTTATGTAGTGATTCTCGGGCATTGTTGTCTTCCAGTACTATCTTCTCCATATGCTCCTGCAACTTATGAGGTTGTTGCTCTACTTATTGCTATGTTTGTTGTAACTACACTTCTAGATGCTCAATGCAAGTGGACAGTTATGTCCATGCTCCTTGGAGAATCTCAATCTGATGCTCTGGCTCTCCTGGATCACTGGCTTCAGGAAGATCGGGTGCAACCTTCCAAATCTTCGGCCTGGCTTGAGTGATCCTTTCTTACACTCTTTCTAGTCGACACTCAACCTGGATATTTTCATGTGCTTCTTGTGTCCTACATTCTTGTGCAAGGAACGATTCATCCCTTGCGTACTTGGAAGACTTCTCAGCCTGCTGGAGCCTCTACTTTGGTTGATCAGTGGATTCTCGGATCAATCCAAACTAGTGCGTCGATGGCCACTATGCCAGGTCAGCAGATGAAGGGGTTTCATATATGGGTTCTTGAGTCTGTAGTAGAAGTCCACTAGTTGTTGAATGCTCTGAGTGGGTCTCTACCTCCTCCTTTGTTGATTGTCTTGGCACAATCCTCAACCTTAGCACTGAGGAAAAGAGTGTCAAAACCTCTATTCTGGCTATGTAGATTTTCATCAGCTCTGCACATTGCTGAGGTTTCTGGAGGACCCGCTCCATCTTTTCTTGTGCAGATGTCATGCTCTACTCGGATGTTGATTCTGGTTTGTTCTGAGCCTCTGGTATCTCATGCCTGTTTCTTGCATTTGCTTCCTGTGTTGTGATTTCTTAGGCACCCTCAACCTTATTCATTGAGGGGATGTGTTGGGTTTTTTGAGCTTGTGGATCCTCCATGGTTTGGGTGTCCTTTTCTAGACTGAAAGGCACAATTTGTTGGTCCTAGATGTCTAGGTTCAGACCAGACATCTATAGGCTTTGCTCTAGTACTCCAGGGTTTGGAACAAAAACTTTTGGTCTCAACTCAGGAAACTCTTGGGTTGTTTTTGGGAGTTCTCGCTCCGCTTTCTCTGGTAGATCGAGTTGCATCAACTATGGATCTATTGCTTGGGGTGGACTGGTGGTTTATGGGGGCTAAGGGTGGAGACTAGGGTTGTGGTTATGACAGAGGGTGCTCAGTTATGATGGTAGATGGAAAGGCTTCAATCTCAGGGTCATCCTGAATATGGATTATGGGGTCCGATCCTAACTTATAGAATGCGAGGATGACCGATGATGCAATGGTTTGGGGGTTCAGAGTTTTACTCGATGAGACCTCGGTTATGATCTTCTTTGCCAATGGTTCTATGCTGAATGCAACGCCGGATCTGGTATACATCCAAACATCCATACAACTTTGTTGCAAGCGGATGGAAGATAGGCGTTAACTGCTTATGCTCCAATGGCCACATCTCCTCTTCATCCATAGAGTCTGACTGTGTCGAAACTTCTTTCTTCTACGACTCTGAGCATGATCTCAGTCCTGCGCCTGCTTCTTTGCATTTTTTCTTCAACAACTTGGCCAGTGGATCGCCCTACATCCCGACTTATGATTCGCGTTTGACTCTGAACATGACATGACCTCTTTGTTGGTTAGGCTCAGGGTCCTCCTGAATATGGATGATGGGGGTCGATCTAACCCCTTAGAAGGTACGAGGGATGACCGATGCAATGGTTTGGGGGATTAGAACTTTACTCGATGAGACCTCGGTTATGATCTTCTTTGCCAATGGTTCTATGCTGAATGCAACACTTAGGATCTCGTTCACATCCAAACTTGTCAACACAACTTTATTTGCAAACGGATGGAAGACTAGAAGCGTTCTTTTCTTATGCTCCAATGGCCACATCTCCTCTTCATCCATAGAGTCTGACTGTGTCGAAACTTCTTTCTTCTACGACTCTGAGCATGATCTCAGTCCTGTGCCTGCTTCTTTGCCTTTTTTCTTCAACAGCTTGACAGGTAGGATGTACTACATCCCCGACTTGCACGGGTTGCGTTTGACTCCTGAACATGACATGACCTCTTTGTTGAATGCCTTGTCATATAAGTAGAATGAAAATGTCCTCGAGTGGAAGTCTTCCCTGTTAACATGCCTCAGCCATATAAACGTGTGATTTTGGTTCATGCTAAAATCAATGTTCCTGGTGTTGTAGTTGAGGAGCTCCTATGGAATGTGAAACCTTTGTGTTTCATCTATAATCCCATTGTACCATTTATATAATGTTGCATTTTTGAAAGATGTATTCTCTGAATATGTCCTAGACTACCAGGGCTCGAATATATTCACAAGGTGTCACTTGTTTGCCATTGTCTACGGTCTTCCCATGGGTAGTTTCCACTTGAACATCATGAATTCCATCAACAGATATCCCTAGGTGAAGGTACCTCCCTTTTCCTGGGCTTCCTCACAAGTCACTAGTGTTTCCTCCAATAGGTAACTACACCAGTTGAACATAATGCCATCGGCACAAAAGTTTGCTACTGACAATGCATCTTGCATGCATTCGCCCTTATAATATGATCTCCTAACCTTATTGTCTATGATGTATCATCCTGTCCTGACTGTCTCTGGTAGTATGGGGTCAATTATTGTTGTGTCCCCCCCCGGCTTTGTTTTGAACCTCTCGTAGAGGCTGGGATATCCTTTCTTTTTTTCGTGCTTACTAGGACTCTGGAATCCTTTTGACACATCCTCTCCTTCGAAGGATAGTCTGGTAAGCTGATGGATGTATTCATCATGGATTGGATACCGCCTATCCAACCAAAGACTTCGGTCATGTACCCTATTGATCAGGAGTTTGGTGCACCGTGCAACCTCACCAGTGGTACCAAATACTGGTAGGTCTCTGAGGTTCATGATATTCAAGTTGAAGAGGTTGATAAATTCTGGTTTTGGCATCAAGTATATGCCTCCTATCTCATCCAGATCCATATCCCAGAACACGTATATGTTCATATGGGGGAAAAAGACTAGATCTGTTAAGTCAATATCAAGGAGCTTGACCTATTCCACCTTCCCTTTGAGTTCACCTACGACCTCGACTCGAGGGTCGCAGGGCTCGTCTGGCACTACGTCTTTAGACATGGCGCTTCGGATTCCTATTTCTCTTGACATTGTGGATTCTAAGTTATCACAAATTTTGCGTTGAACTAAGGGATAGAGGTCACGACTATAGGTTTCACACTTGCACAGTCTTGCTTGCTCTTCAGAATTCAAAAATTACTAAGTTCTTTTGAAAATGATGGGTGCTATGGAAAGTTCTTAGAGTATTATACTTGGGCTTAGTGGTAAATTTATCAATAACTGTTGTTCAATATGACCATATGGATGCAACTTGGATCTGAGTTGTCTGATGGGAGGAGTTAACGGGGTAAATCTTGTCGGGCGATCCTGGAATTTACTTGTACGAGTTGGATAGCAACGTGGTCAGTTTCAGATCTTTTTGTTTGAAGGGTGGGAATCTCGGTGTGAATACCAATGGCATCTTTGCATATCATGGCTTTATGGATTAACTAAATTCAGACAGGGTACTGTAATGGTAATAAAGGTTGTGACTAGACTGGGTTCATGTGGCACATGGACTCATATCGTATTCGGATTCGTTCTCCCTCCGACCACAAAGGGGGTCCCTGTCATATTAATGACTGTCATTAATGGATTCTTTATGCTTATGATCCTAGGCTACTGAGTCATCCATTCTACATCAACCAACACTTAAACAAAAAATGAACTATGTGTTGTGGCACAACATTGCACACATTGACTTTATTAACTGAATTTACAAAAAGTTCAGAAAACTCAAATCTAACTATTATACATGCTCCTTCAGACTAGAGAAACAGTCGTTTTAGCTCAGTTCTGAGAAATATAGGGTTTCATGTGAGTGCCATTCACCCATCCTGGCCGCAACATATCATCCAGTTGCATGAGTCTGACTTCTCTTGAGGGTCGAATCTCCACAACTATAAATGGTCCCAACCAATGCATGCACAACTTGCCAGGATACTTCTGGTACCAACTATCATAGAGTAGAACCTTGTCTCCCTGGAAAAATAATTTGGTTCTAATATTCCTGTCATGCTAATATTTTTTCCTTTCTTTCTCAACCGATTGATGGAAGTTTGCTAAAAACTTGGTCTCTTTGATTTCTTGTAACTCCATAATTCTATATGCAATTGATTCTTCTTCTGACATATGTGTGATTTGTGCAATGTACAACCTCGGATTGATGACATTTGCAGGCACCACTGCCTCTTTCCCATAAACTAGCTGGATTGGCGTGCACCTGTGGAGTTTCTTTGTGGTTGTCCTGTAAGCCCATAGCACTTCTAGAACTCGGTAATCCCAGTCTTCCAGATTTGCGCAACAGACCTTTGTTAACCCTCTCTCTAGAATCTTGTTGAACGCTTCTATTGTTCCATTGGCCTGTGGGTGGTAGGCGCTTCTTTTGTGATGTTGGATCAAAAAATCTGTTGTAATATTTTCTATAGTGATACTAATGAAATGAGCTCCCTGATCACTGGTTAGGCTCCTAAGACATCCAAATCGAGTGATAATATTCTCAAAAATTAACCTAGCAGCAGTATCGATCAAACAGTCTTGAACAATTGCTGCCTCAACCTAATGCATAAGGTAGTTAGTTGCGGTGATGATGCACCTAGCCTTTGAATGCTTGGTTGTTGGGTTGATCAGTCCGATGAAGTCAACTGCCCACTTCTCAAATTCTTGTAGAGATCGAACTAGTTGAAGTGGTAATTCATATCATCATGATGGCTTACCTACTCTTTGACAAACATCACACGATATACCATATGGCTTTGCATCCTTGAAGAGTGTTTCCCACCAAAGTCCAACTTGTAGAACTTTTTGCACAATGGCCTTCCCTCCTATGTGACCTCCTGCAACTCCATTATGGAATTCCCAGAGTATATCCTTTCTTTCCTGATCCAGGACACATCTTCTAAGGATACTATCTAGTCCCAATTTATACATTTGTCCTATAATTAATTGGTAATCCATTGCTCTAAGAACCATATGGAGTTTATGGGTTGCAAAATATGTTTCTCGGTAGGCCCCTATACTTAATAAGACTTCTATGTCCTCCAGGTACTCTGGTATGGCCTCAACCCGAAACAAGTCTTCATCTGGGAGTTGATCATCAACTTCTCTGCCACTTTCCCCTGACTCTAATATAGACAGATGATCGGGTTCTAGATTGCATCTTCTAGGCTTAACAATTACTTCAAAAGAAAATTCCTGAAATAATACCAACCATATACAAATTCTCCCTTCCAACACAAGTTTGTTAACTAGATATTTTAATGCAGAATGGTCAGTAAAAAGATTGAAATGAGAGCCTAACAAATAATGTCTAAATTTTTGCAAAGCATAAATCATAGCTAAACCCTCCCTTTTTGTTGTTTTTTAGTTGTTCTCCGCATGTGACAGCTTTCAACTCACAAAATAGAAAGGATCATCCATGTTTCCATCTCCAGGTTACGCTAAGCTAGCTCTTAAGGAAATTCTAGAAGCGTCTACATGGACGTGAAATTAATTTTCCCAGTTTGGGAATATCAGAATCCACACTGTACTGAGCTTCTCCTTTAGGATATCAAATTCTTTATCACATTCTGGAGTCCATTGGAATGTTTCAACCTTTTTCAGTAGATTTTCCAGAGGTGCAGTAATGTTTACATATATTTTGTTGAACGTGTGATAGTACCCTGTGTGTCCCAGCGTGGAGTGCAACAGCTTGGCACTCGTAGGAGGTGACATATTCAAAATAACTACATTTTTGGCTGGGTATACTAATACTCCTTCTCAGCATACTATTTGGCCCAACAAATTCCCATGTGGTACACAAAAGATACACTTTTTGAGATTCAATGATATCTGCAATTCTCTGCATCTGTCAAATGTTAAACGTAATAGTGCTACATGTTCCTTGAGTAAGATATATATCATACAATCATCCATATACACTTCTATAAACTTGTGAATAAACTCTTTGAAAGTTGTATTACAAAATTGCTATTACAATCTTGGAGAAAATTGCATGGCCATTCTTCAAGACAAATGGCATCACATTGTATGTGAAAGATCCCCATTCTGTTATGAACGTGGTCTTATTTTTTTCCTCTTCAGCGATCTTGACTTGGTGGTACCCTGAAAACCCATCTGTGAACGACTACGCTTCCTTCCCTACAAATTTTTCTAGCACCTAATTAATAAAAGGTTTTGGGAAAGGGTCATGCACACATGTAGAATTGAGGCTTCTATAGTCTACACAGACCCTGATATCCTCTTTGCCTTTCTTGCTTTGGATGACTATTGGGCTGACCCATTCTTCTTCTTCTACTGCAAAAATGAGTCCCGCTTCTAGCATCTTGTTTATCTCCTTATTAAACTTCTATTTTACTCTAGGGTTAAGATGGTATGGTCTATGTCTCATAGGATTGGATCCTGGTTTCAATTGGATTTTCATTTCTCCCATAACTCCTTTGATTCCCTTCAACTTTGAAAAAGTCTTTGGGAACAAATCCTTATATTCCCGCAGTTTACTCTGTATTTCTTGACTAGTTTTCTCATCCCAGTAGTCTCCCACCATAGTTATATTAGGTTTCTCTATGGTCCCTATATTGACCTTTCATAGTTTTAATGGGTGATTATAGGAACTGTCAGTCTGACTGGGTATGGTGTTCTCGATTTCTCTATTCCCTTATGTCTCTTTAATGGCTAGGTTTCTTAATGCCTCTAAGTCATCTGGGCTTTTTGAATCCCTGCTAATATTATAGCATTCTATAGGCTTCTTGGTTGAGGTTAGGTGAATATTAGTCTGAAGTTCTTGGATATGTTTTGGACATACCCCTAGGTTTTATTTTTTATTACCATTATCTGTAAAAATAAATTCTTTAATCTTTTGCAGGACTACTTCTAGCTCAAGGTACTTACTTGTAAATGAGAAGTCCTTGCAAAAATGAGTTTCCAGCATCCGCCAGTCGTTGGTATGCCTTTTGGTTTCCTCATGTATGAACCAATATTTAGGGATTGGACCTAGAGAGTGGGGAAATACCTGAACCAATAAGTGAGAGGGTATTTCCAAAACTTTCCATTGTGTCATGCATTATTCGATATGCACTTTAGGATCACATTCTCCACTGCGCAGTTGCACAACTTGGAAATTAATCTACATCTTTTCTTCTAGCTACTCCTTGTTCTAAAACCTATATTTTATATCTTGCTTCACATCATCCCAATCTCTGAGTAAGGCTTTATGATTGGCCCACCATCTGGCATGGGTGTCCTGGACAGCTATGTCTAGTACTGAGATTCTTTGATCCTCTACTACCTTTTCTTCCATGCTGAGCATAAAACTATTGATTCCTGAGGTACCATCATATACTGGATGTTCTATGACTTCGATCCCAACCCATATGGTTTCTATGACAATTGCACATCTACTTGAGAATTGTTCATACGAACCTTGTTACCAACTATCAAAATCCAATTCTGAATCTTTGTCTACTGACTGTATGCTTCTCCAACTTATTGATCCATCAACAGTATGGTTTATGTAATCGTCTCTTGTCCCTAGTGTTATAGTGTACAAATGATGCAAGTCTTCTCCCTCCATATTATTGTATGTTGGATCTGTATATCTGGGTCCTACATATGGATCCAAGGGTTGAACTACCTTGATTCCATCAACCTCCAAGGTCATGGTGTCTTTCTTTAAGTCGATTACTGCATAGTTGTCATAGGCCTAATCAATTCCAAGTAGAGAAGGTTAAGGGTCCTTATCCCCCATGATTTAAATCACTTCAAAGTCAGCTACATCTCTACTCCTGCAACATCTATTTCCACATTCTCCAGTCTTCCTATTAGGAAAATACAATATTGGTTTGCCATTCTTAGTTGAATTGGGGAATATGTCAGGCTAGGTTTTCTTAATATTTCCCAGGGATTCTTAGGAAAAATGTTCACATCGGATCCTATATCCAACATGACATCCTTAATATCAAATTCATCTAACTGGGATACTAGTCTGAATTCTTTTCCAGTTCGTACTTTTCTTCTCTGCACTCTCTGAGTACTTTTCTCGAGAAGATTAGCCCTTATTCCTTCTTCTATGGGTTTTTCATTCCCTAAAACTAGGTATAATGCATTGCACAACTTCTTTGTTAATTGGTCATCCTAAGAATGTCAGAAAATAATTCAAACCAAAGGTAGACTACATTTTGAGGTTGCTCAGGTTGTCTCGATGTGACTACATGGTTTTTGGGTGCAGGTGGTGAAGCAGGGAATTGTGCAATCTTAGGATAAACAATAGGCTGTGGGATTTTCTCTCGCATCTAAGGTCTATGAATATTCTGAAATAATTATATGGCATATTTAAAGAACAACTTATGTTTTATAGGGTCATACCTATCGTATTTAGGTGTTTCTTAATAGATCTAGGGTAGAGTATCAACATTAGCTCTTGGATTTGATCCTCCTCGAGTAATGATATTGAGGTTGGTAAATTGTCCCTTAATAACCCTCTTGATTTCTGAACTAATGAGTTTAGTTCCTAGTTGTCGTACCCTATCTTCCCATTTTGCAATTAATTCTGGGCAGTCTTCAGTTGCGTGCCCATTGGTTCTGAAGTGAGAGGACCATGGTGGCCTTGGATGAGGGAACTCTCTATCCTTATGACCTTGCCCATCACAGTTATGACATATGCTTGGCCCTCTTCCCCCAGTTCTTCCTTATATAAATTCTCCTCCAACTCCACCTCCTTGACCTCTTCCCAGCCCCTGAGGGTTTTCATTCACCCTGAATGTTGTTCGGTCCAACCTATCTGCAAGTGCATCCAATGCTATGCATTGGTTGGTAGTATGTGTGGTATATGCGTAGAACTCACAGTGTACTGTATTTTGTACTGTCGAATATTTATGCATAATGGGGCACTGTCTTGGCCCATGCCCATGGATTTGAAAAATCTCACAATACTCAACTGCTGGTGTTGCTTGGTTCCCAGGAAAATCATGATATGGGGTGGGGTTATGAAATGGTAAGTTCGTAGACACTTGCACAACCGCTCTTGTGGGTCTTGGTGGGGGTCCCATCAGATTTTGAGGAGGTCACATTCCCCTCATTCGTGGACATTAATTTTCCAGATGTAATTCTATATAACATCTGGTGCACCAGACTTGCGGTTTTCCTGGTCTCAGTATTGTCAACTGATCCACAAAGATCTTTTAATGACTGTGGTGGAGTTTTTAATTGCATGTGTTAATTAACCATTTATGAAGCTGAATGAAAGAGGAAGGATTTAATGAAGAAGCATAACAGCCATAAGACAATATATAGATCTGAACTGAAGCAATAAGAACAACAAACCATAACAAGAGAAGTGATAACGAAGTTCGGAAAAAAATTACCTACGTCTCTGAGCCTTTGTCTCAATGGGGGAGGCTTCTTTATTTCTGTTCAAAGCTCAAAAAGTACATCACAATAGTGACATTAGGCTACAAGAATGATCTGGTCATGTTCTTCCAAATCTCTAGAACCCAGCAGAATAAACGACACGCAAAACGGATGATCAGAGCTCCCAGAAATGGCCCGCAAGCGTCTTCTCCTCAACAACTTCCCTGCATAAAATTGGCTTTGGCTTGGCTTTCCTTCAACATAAATTTTCTCTAACTGTCCCCCATGGCCTCAAACAGGCCTAGTTTTTATAGATCTGAAGTTGGTTATCATTCCCCAACTTCCTCCCAAAATCTAGCCTCCAAAAATGCTTAATATCCCCCAAAAGTGGGCAAAATCCACTAATAACAGGTCAAAATCAATTAAAAAATCCAAACTGCAAAGTTAAAACCCACTTTATGTTTATATTTGGGCTTTATCCCCCTCTCCCTAGGTGCGTGCCCCCCTTTTATGGTCACATGTAAGCACATATGGCCAAGCGCCACCTCCCTAGGGGCTGCGCGCTGACCTTTTCTCCAAAACATTGTGGTCATGTGGCAGTAACACATAGGACCGTGGGTCCACAGGTGGTTACCACCCTGCATCCAAGGGATAAGCCCTCAAAATACTTGGTCACATGCGCATGGAGATGAGACTGAGGGCTAAAAGCGTGCATAGGGTTATGGCTCTGGGTCTTATGGCATGTAACCCTCCGGTGGTTATGCGTTGCGCTAACACATGGCCCAACGCCCTTACAACTGGAATGGAGTGCCAATTTTGAAGCTGTGGACATATGTGGTAATGAAATCGTGGGTTGGGGCTTAGCCCCAGCCCCTTTCCACCCCAACTCTTATACATTATACTTTATTTAAATTAAACTGGTTTTAAAATAACAACAAATGTGTTGGTGCATTGGTAAAAGGACTTTTCTCAAAGCGCTTTGCTCGTCCAACAGATCATGGAATCGAACCCCATGAGCTCCAATATACTTCTCCTGTTCAACTAGTGATGGGGTGCCATGTGGTAGCCCATGTCTGGGCCACGTGGTGCCCTTTCATTGGTCCTCAACTACCACATGTCAACATGCTACTAGTTCCCATCAACTATCCAGTCACCCTGCTGCTTGTGCTGCCACATGTCATTTCTGCCACTGCCACGTGCCACCTCTAGAGAGTGCCACATCACCTTTTGACTGTTGATTTTTTTTTGACTTTTTAGCTGTTTGGGAAAACGGTCAGAGTGCGATAACTGTCGCATATGATGCTCATTTGAGAAAGTGAATATATGGCCAGAATTAACGCGATGATCCGGTCGTAATAGAATTGGTTTCTTCTGATTATGAGAACTTTCATTTTTTATCCTTTTTGAGCCCTGTCAGGCTCCTGGATCTGAATTTGGATCATCAACTCTTGAATTTTTTTCTGTAAGTGTTGATATTTTCCCTTGTAGTTGTGCCAAATTCACATCTACTGGGCGTCTGGTCACTCTCAGGCTCCCAGGGTATCCTGTCATGGCTTCAATCTCATCAATTGTTCCAAGGCATCTGTCAAAGTGGTTATCCATTGTTATGTTAGCGGAATCAAGGTCAGAGGTAGAAATCCCTAAATGCACCACTCTCTTTGATGTTCCTCATGGATTGGGTGTGCTAACCTCCCTATAACATCTTTAAACTTCTGGTTGTATTCCTAGGCTGATTCACCTTCCCATTGTTGGATCTCGCACAATTCAAAGAGAGCCTGTTGTTCTGACTGAGGTAGTTTAAACTCTGCTATGAACCTTGTTCGTACTTAGCCAAGTGTGAACGCTTGAAATTGCATTTTTGGCACTCCTGTATCAATGATATTCATGTACCACTTGAGAGCACGACCTCTCAAGATAGTATGGAACTCGACCAACTTATTTTCATTTAGAGTCCCTCTAGATCTCCAGATTGCTTCACACAAGAACCAGTGTTGATCAACATCTTCATCTCCCTTACCCCAAAATTTTGGGTATCGGGAAATCGAGCCTCCCACCTGACCAACCATTGTTGATCTTGTTTCTCTTATCAAAATGAAACCTAACGGTCCTACTTGCGATCTACTAGGGGATCCCAATATCCTCCCTGTACTCGCACTTCCTGGTTGTGACTGACTAACTAATTGTACTGGAACAAAACTAACATGAGAAGGTAGAATTGAACTTACCACTTGTGTAGAAGACACTTGGGGTATGGGCGATTCGAGGTTGGCGCCAATAGTTTCGGGGCGGTTTTATTTGACCTGGGGCGTCTCATTTTCTTCCACCAGAGTGGTCTCTTTAGCTAGATTCCCGATCTCTCCTGTCATCTGGGATGAATATTCTCTTTCTTCTTCAAGATTCATGATGTCTTCCTCCTCTCTTACATCTACACCTTCTCCTTCTTTTCCACCCTCCAAGGGACTTCTTTCTCTCTGAGCTTCTCTCTCACTTAATCTTTGACTAGCTAGTCTTTCCTGTCTTCTCATCTTCCACAATTCTTCCATCTGTCTTTCCTCTCCTNCTCTCAGGCCATGACTCTACCCCATCCTCTCTCTACCCCAAGCGATGGTTTTTACGTTTCCATCTCAATCAAGGACATAGTCAACATCCCCTCTTCTATCAAGAAAACTTTAATCCACAAGGGGATTTCTCTCAACAGTATTCCCCTTGCATCTTTCTTGAAATTCACCTCTGCTCGCAAAAAATATTGGTGGTTCTTAGCTACAAACTTTATAATGTATCCTTCTAATGTGGTCTTGACCCAGAAATCAATTGCTTGCATGACTGGACAATCCAGTCGATGAAGTGCTGCAATATTTTATGTGTACCAAGTACAGATCCTCTTGACTCGATCTTGGAACTTTGGAGCTTCTTGGAGCCTATTTATCGAATGGAAAATTTCTTCCGGGAGCTTAACCCATAATATCTCATATTGGTAACTCGATATTTATGAATAAAATACTACCTCACAAGTGTTTTTCACAGATTTTCCCCTCAGATCCACTTCTTTCCATATGAGGGTGTCGTAGTTTCTTTCCCACCATTGGTCAATACTAGATCTGTGAATCCATGGAAGCATCCTCCTTACAGGTTCCTTTTTTACATAGGTCTCAATAACGGAACCATTTTGTTGGTGCAAGTTTGATCAGACCAGGGTCCTTCTCAAGTTACCAACAAAAGGTATTGATTAGTCTAGAGCATTGTCATTTTCATCTCCCCCGAAGAGAGGAAGTCTCACATGAAGCGCTACTGATACAAATAGATAGGGAAGGGTAAGGAAAATACTTAGGAGGATTCATAGAATCTTCATGATTCATCCTGACCTTGCACAAGACATCTAACTATCAAACAGATCTGAACCTTATGTGTGCAAGAATTGAACCTACTTATGTTGCAGAAAATCATTTAAACATAGAACCATCATGAGGAACTTATAAACCATAAAGAAGTATTGTAATTCATGAGTAAAACACAAGAAGACACAACACATTTTGAAAATTTAGATCCTTCTTTATATTATCTTCAGAATATTTTTTCAATTACAAGATCATAAACATACAATAGTGCTCTATTATAGACCCTTGGCTCTGGACTCATGTCGTAGAGCTCTACTCTAAAAAAGGGGTATTGATTACATTACAGACTCATAACTCTACTTGACTCAACTAACAACAACCTTGTAGAGAGGGGAAGATCAGACTGAACATAATCGTAATTCGATCGAACAATAACAACAACAACAACCAAATGACTCAACAACGAACTCTTTACAATTATGTTCATCCCTATATATAAGATAGGTTGTGTCTTCTGTCTTGGCTTGCACGCTTTCCTTTTCTGTTGCAACCTCTTTTTCTTAGCTGGCATTGCATTGTACTTTTTGCAAATGATTTATGTTGTGCTTTCTTGCTTTGTTGTCCAACTTCTTCTTAATCTTGCGCAACTCATACTAGGCCAAAACTTGCACAATTCCTTATCCCATAAACGAAGGTCCCAACAAATGGTGTAGTATAAACACTTTCAACATCTTGCCAAACATCACATCAAAGGGCCATGAGATATATTTTCATTCTCACACTCCAAAATGCATAATCATTCTCTTTGAATAGAGGTGCTTTGTTGGAAGGAATTCCTGGTTGTTGATCCATTTATTCAAAATCTACCTTCCAGTTGTTAGACTATGCAGAAGGAACCTACTTTGATACCAATTGTTGGAAACTTGGTCAATACTGAGAGAGGGTGGGTGAATCAATATTGGTTAATTATTTAAAATTTTAATAATTTTAACTTATTAACAACATTTGATCAACAACAATAAAATAAAATATAAAATAAATACATTAATACAAGTTAAAATAATTATTGGGAGACACAAATCTTATTGTTTAGAGCTTCAACCCTAGGGAGCACCAACTCCCTTGTTTTAGGGTGCCAACCCTAGGAAGCACCAACTCCCTTGTTTTAGGGAACCAACCCTAGGAAGCACCAATTCCCTTGTTTTAGGGCACCAACCCTATGAAGCACCAACTCCCTTGTTTAGGGCACCAACCCTAGGAAGCATCAACTTCATGCCTTCAAACTTCAATCAGTAAAGGACATTATCCCTTCCTTGTTGCACCCTTCTAGCCTCACTTCATAAGTATCTTCGACTTTATTCCTTGGAGTCTGTACTTGTTTATGATCTTTTGATGTAGACCACATAGAAACTTTCCTTTCACATTGTTCTTCTTCTTATATACTTTCCAAAAGGTATAATGTTGAACCATTGTGTCTTTTATTAATGAAACATTGCACGCCTCCATTTAATTAACACAAATCGTGATTTCATTAATTTATTTTCGTACACAAATTTATACATTGATTTCGTATGAAGATTTTGGAGTGCTGAAAACTAATTTTAGAATTCTACGACATGGGTTTTATGCAGAACATGCCCAATTAGTTGACACACATGATGTTTACCCAGAACATGTGTGAAGTGGTCAGTACAAATGGTTCTTTTAAAGAAACTTACTTAGATTTTCCTTTCGTCATCGGATGGCAGATCGACTTCAATACATTTTACCTTTTCATGAATGTCTAAATAGGCCTCCACATATCTCTTTTGTTGGTAACTATTTAAAATAAACTTTTAAAAAATTTACTTAATGGGTGGATATTAAAATAAGTTCCCTCTTAGTTTTTAGTCACTAAATATTCGACTTGGTCTTCACCCCTTTTCGTATTTTCTTCCTCATTTGACCAAAAAACATCTTTTTGGTTGACTCAACTAGGAGAAATTTTGACTAGAGTATTTTGATTTCAGTCCACCCAACTTGCTCCAGCCTCGACCCGACCTATATTTCCGAATTTAAGTTTTCTTCGAATTCGACCTTTATCTTACTTATTTCTTGGTCTGTCTCGACTTAGAAGAAAACCGACTTTTGTAATTCGACTTTGGTCATCCTGACTTAGTTCGGTTTCTACTTCGACTTCTTTGATTTCAAATTCTTCTAATTATCTAACTTCGACCTTCAACTTCTTCTACTTATATGAATTCAACCTTCGAATTCTTCAATCTCTTCAATTTCAACCTTCGATTTTGACCCCCAATTTCTTTAACTTCGACTTTCGACTTTTTCAACGTCTTCAACTTCAACTTCTTGTTGAGATGTTTATACCAGACTTCTTGATATCTACTGCATTTTATTGAAACACTCGAATTTGATATTTTATCATTTCATTTAGATGGTCGTCTTGACCAATTTAATTCTTTTGACTCGACTTAGGGTTTGACTAGTTGAGACAATTGTTTTTGACTCGACTTAAGGCTTAACTGGTCGATACTTTTATACCATAATTATTGACATCTACTTGATTCTTTTTGTATCAATTCCAATACCAACTCCATGCCCAACATTGACCATGTTGGTCCTCCTTGTCATCAATTCAAACCACATAATACTAGGTCCAACAAGTGACAACTCCCTAAATTCTCTAGCTCCAACCAGAAGGAGGATACACCCCCCTGAGCTATTTGAATCCAACTGAAATGTGGCTACAACCACTTATCATTTCCTCGTCCTATCACACTGAAACGTAAGTGTATACCAACTGTCACTACAAAAATCACTTCCACTGTCACTGCTACTCCCACTATCATTGTCACTGTCATTGTCACTGCCACTATCACATCAACCTATAACCTGTCAACCTGTGTTCATGTACCATACCATGCATGTGACCTATAACATGCATCAATCATAAAATATAACATGCATTAATCATAAAACATAACATCAACCATAAATACAACATGTACCATATACCATAGTATCAATCATGTACCATATCATCAATGAAGTATCCCAAGGACCCAATGCATGTACCTCATGCATATGCCACCATAAAACATGATATCAAGGATATGTACTATAACAACCATGCCATGTAATAAATCACATATAATAGTGCTCCTCACTTAGCCAATGAACCAATATATACCATATCCAAATGCCAAACCAACCATACCAAGTATGCCTCAAGCATACACCATATCATGACAAAATGTAACCATAAAAACAATTATACAACCATACCAATACCTCTGTAGTTGACCTAAAATTATGAGATGATGACCTATAAAATTCCTTCAGACTTCAGGGACCTGGTACCAACATTTACTCAATGTTTTATGAACTTTTCATATATCTGTGACTTTCTCCTCTACTACCCACAAATATCCACGTTTATCTCCACTATAGCCTGCGTACATCCACACCCTCCTGACTTGTAACCTGCAAATACCTCAGAAACTAGGGTTACTCATGTTTGCTACAACTCTGAGACTTTCACCTTAGACCTTCCTCGAAAAATACTGTCACAACCTTAGAAAAATGTTCACTAGTTCACAAGATAGATAATCAATGGAGTATGTGAGTATATTTTTTAGTGACTCCTTGAGATGTATTTATACTTTTGATAGGTAAATCCTCTCCTTAAATTAGGGCTTCTAGAGTTTTATTGTTATAAAAACTTTACCCTTTCATTAAGGACTTGTAACCACCTAGGGGCTTCTTGACCACTCTTCGGGGCTTACAAAATTCTCAAGGAAATATATCCCTAACCATGAGGAACCACATGGTGTACCACATATCATAAGAAATGGCACAACAAGGAATATCCATCTATCAATGTCATACATGTAATTTCACTATCCTTCATGTCCATAATCCTCAACCAAATTTGGGTCCCGTAACCACACCTCCGGGGATACATGTAGACTACATCAAATGCACCCAACTAATTCATCATCAATCTCTATCATACAAATGTCAATCAAATCTCCAACAATCTTATCCACATATATGGACCTCTCCAAGGGTTGACATCAATATCTAAGGGTTGACATCAATGACAACCAATTGTCCAACAAAGTAGTTGTAACAAGAAATTTAAGAATACTTTAAGATCAAGGAAAGAGGTTACCTAGAAAAAGTATAAATACACCTCAAAAATTCATTCACAAGTACATTCACTCACTTATTCTATTGAACATTTTCAAGTGAACTAGTGATATCTTTTGCAAGTTTGTGACAGTGAAATATAAGATAGCGATAAGTGAGAAGTGCAAGAGTTTCAGGGTTGTATAGGAGAGAAATGCTTATTGAGGAAACCCTATTTTGTCTTACCCCCACGGGTTATACCATTAGTGACCCACAAGGAATCCATGTAGGTTGCTTATGGCTCAGCATGTGAGGCCCCATGTGACCAGATGTCTTAGTCTCGCAAGGAAAAGAAATATTTGGGGGTAATGATAATACCAAATCCATGAAGTCAAATGTAAGCTTACAGGTCAGATCTATTGTGTATCTGTTCAACTACAAAGGTATATGTATTCTTATGTGCTTGTGGTGAAGGTTATACTTGGTTATGGAATAATACATGTCTGAGATATGTTTGGTTTGGCACATGATTGAGGTACATCTTGGCTATGTTAAGAACCAAATATTAATATAGCATAGACAAACCTTAGAAAAAGTACTCAACGCCTTGAAAAAGAGATAATTTCAGATAATAAGCCTCTTCGAGGGAGCAACCTCATTTCACCCCACTTAAATGTTCAAGTACAATATGATTCCAAATGAAAATGTATTCTTGGTATAAATAGGAGACTAGGAGGTATAATTACAACTAATGGAATAAAGACGACATAAATAAAATAAAATTACTAATGTAATATGCCCCAATTAAGGGGTAATGAGCCAATATTAGGGCTTAACATGCCCCTCCCCTTGAGAAAAGTGTTGTCCGCAATGCTTGAGTAACTCTGGATGCTTCTGTATAAAAGACTCATCTTCCCAAGTGGA
>SNQJ01S0088999.1:20733-43710 GCA_010110895.2 Picea sitchensis | reverse complement strand
ATTAGGTACTTACTCTAGTGTATATATTAGGCATTGGTGTTGGTGGAGGGGGAAATACAAGAAATGGTGGAGGTAGCAAGTATATCAAATGCATAAATAGCTTGAAAATGAACTTTATCTATCACAGTCATATTTTATTTTTAAAGGGGAAAATGAGAGTTTCCTTAGCACTTAGTGCTTGCCGTAGTACACTTGCACTACCACTAGGCATATTAAATTATGTTGACTAAACTAACAAAATATGATAATATGTGTGTGCATTTAATAATTAGTTTGTTAGGCTTGACAACTAAATAAAATATATAGGAGTAAGTTAACAAGTCTTCCCCAAACCATTGGCTAGTTTGGTCTACCTCACAAGGCGATAACAAGAAGATTAGAACAAGTAAACCAATAGGCCTTGCACACATATGTGAAGAATGTAGCCTTATGAATAAATTTTGAGATGGATATTAGCATGACCTTCTTGTGATTTGAGAAGAATGGATAAATGAGATCTCCCTTGAACACCACATCCAACAACATGGGCTTTGCAATGCCCACCTCATCTATCTAGTAACCCTTCAACCCATGTTTGATGTATATCAGTTTATGCACCTTTTACCATTCCTCGTATTTTTCACAACAATTCTTCAAATAAATTCTATAAACCTTCTTTCATTCCTTCAATACTCATCCTTAACACTATGGTGAGGTACCATGCTCTCCAAATTTGCAACTATTCCAGGGATAGATCTTTCCACGACATTATTAAGAGACACTAGTGGCTTTTTGTGGCTGCGAAGATTAACTTGATTGTGGAAAACATGGAGATACCATTTTCTTAAGACATTCCCTAGAGCCTTAATTAATAAATTTAAACACTAATACACTTAGAGGACCTTTATTTTCATGGAATTTGAACATTGGAAGTTTGTAAACATATGTAATGTCCTTCATTATTATGAGGCCTTTGTGTCTCATATTGTTTTGTCAGTGGAGATCTTGGATTTGAATCCCTCATTCTCTTTTAAATCTTGCTATATTATAAACTATATTATGCAATGGGAGGAATGAAATGATTTGAATATGAAGAATCTAGAAAATAACAAAAGATGTGTTGATGTTTTTAAATAATTGTTCAAGTGTTAATTAATCAAAGAGAGCTTTGAGAAACAACAAAACAAATATTAGATGTTCATCGTTGAGAATGAGAAGGTCAAAAGAGAGTCATTGACTAGTTCAGTTGGGAATTTAACCACTCGGTATGCCACTTGATCAGTTAAAACACTGAAGAAATAACAATCAGGGATGACATGATGTGTCTAGGCCCTACCCTTGACCAACAATTTAGTTTTTTAATCCCTACGACCAGTCTATACCCCAAACTCAAACTTTGAACCTATGGTACATAGAGAAGCCTATGGGTTGTATCTAGTGCTAGGGTTGACTCAAACTAATGGGGCTCCCACTCCAGGAGAAGAGAAAGGAAGTATGCTAGTAGAGGTTAGACATGCTAACCTATATTAATTAAGGGAATTCAACCCTTATCAATGTGGAGGAAATACTTTTTCATCATGAGGGAGCTATGCTCTGGTTTTATTGAGGAAATTCCCTCTAGACAAGTTTGAGGGAATCTTTTGTTGATGGGCAGAGTGAGTTATAAGTGTATTTGATACAATGAATGTTTGGTGCTTTTTGCTTTGCTGCTACTAACTTGGATGACTTTACACCTACCTTTATCAAAGGGGAAGAAAGGTATAACATCATTTTGGAAGAAAGGTATAACATCATTTTGGTATTCTCCATAACTATTGACCTTAATGTATGCGAGGGAAAGAGCAATTATATGAGAAAGTGACATGGTCAATAAAGTGACATGGTCAATCCTTGAATGTTTAGAACCCATTTAATCTCACTTAATCTAGATGGTTGAGATCCAAACTATAGTTGATAAAGTGATTAGGTACAACTCTAACTTATTATTTCTGATTTATTTGTGACTTCTTAAAAAATCCTTGCTCTAAACTAGGAAATCCATTTTAATCTCCCACTTTCCATATATGCTCACATACTTGGTTTTTTACTCCAAGTTTTTGTACACTCTATGTCCATGTTACGAGCATTACACACATATCTCTACGTGCAAGAAAACTAGACAATCTCATTTTTAGGAGGGCGAGTTAGTAAACGTACCTTATGCACCACTCTATCTCTATAAAATTCTGACTTACATTATTTTATAATATTCAATTTTTTATATAATGATAATGATCATCTTCATTACTAATATTAAGATCAATTTTGCTTTATTAAACTTTAAAAAATACAAAATGTTATTATTTTTTAAATGAATTAAAAAATTAAAAATATCATTATTATAACAAACATTTTTTAAATCAAGATCTAAAATTTTAAATTAGACATAATGTGGTAAGCACAAACATTTTTTAAATCAAGATCTAAAATTTTAAATTGTATACGTGGTAAAAGTATACACCTTCACTTTCTAATCATAAAAAATAATAATATTTTTTTTCTTAAAATAACAATATTTTTTTAATATCACAAAAACAAATTCTTCCATCCCATTATATATATATATATATATATATATATATATAAATGAGTTTTATATCTTGGTTTTATGTATGGGGTTAAGGGATGCAATTTGACGAAAGCATATGACCCCTCTCTATTAGAGCACCTCAAAGATCTCCAATGATTTTCTTGTAGATGCAAATCAGGGATGAAACCAGTCTCTAGTTTTGGAACATAAATGCTTCAGATCAGATGGATGGGTCACCCATAACATCTCCCTCAAACAATGACCCGTGTAACCCATGTCCTCTCCTCAACGTCCCCTTTTACAATAATCTTCAAATATGGAAAATAGCCTCTGTAACACCTAGAATGTGGCCACCCTCTGCTCAAGACGTCCTCTATCTTTCCCACAATCCACCACTTCAAACCCTAGCTCAATCCCTCTCTCTAAGTGCTAGATCGAGCCTCCAAATCAACTGATACGCCCATCCTCCTAATTGACCTCCTATTATGATATTGAGAAAGTGAAAACCCTAACTCATCAATGAGATCTTTGGCTAAGATCTAATCCTCTCCTCTCAAAAAAATGGATGGTCCAGGTTAAACTATCCATCACTTAAATTTTTCAGTTTTTAACTTTAGAAAAGAATTCAATAAGTCAACATTAAATTAAAACATCTAATGTGACTTTTTCCTAATTTATACTTTAGGAAAAGAATTAATACATCAACTAGGCAGTTTCATTGTCCTCTCCTAGGATGGAACACAAGCCAAGAAGAATACCTTTGTCACTACACTCTTCTCAACACTCCCTCTTAGAAAGGAAGAGATTATGTCTCAACCCCATCTGATCCCTAAAATTCATGAACTTCTGTTTGCTCAGTGCCTTGGTGAATATATCTGCCAGTTGATCATCGGTCTGCATGTAAAAAATCCTCATGGATCCTCTCTGCACATAATCTCAGATGAATTGATACCTAATATCAATGTGCTTTCTACGATCATGAAACACTAGATTTTTAGAGAGATTGATGCAACTTTGATTGCCACAATGAATGATAGTAGCCTCCAGATCCTACCCGAATAAACCCACAAGTAACTTCCTCAGCCAGAATGACTCACACGCTTCT
The DNA here is from genome assembly GCA_010110895.2 of Picea sitchensis. Taxonomy (NCBI): domain Eukaryota; kingdom Viridiplantae; phylum Streptophyta; class Pinopsida; order Pinales; family Pinaceae; genus Picea; species Picea sitchensis. The sequence goes on along the minus strand of SNQJ01S0088999.1, from coordinate 40,057 downwards.
TGGCTAGCAACCATTTACTCTGCCTCAACAGAGCTCAATGCCACCGAACACGGCCTCTTGCTAAATCAGGAAATGATACTTGATCCAATGCTGAAACAAAAAACTGAAGTACTCCTTCTGTTCTTCACACATCCTACCCAGTCAACATTTGTAAAGCCTGCTAACTTCACTCCACAGCTCCTCTCATACACTAAATCGTGCTCCATTGTACCACTAAGGTAGCAAAGCACATGCTTCACAAAAATCCAATGTAGTCTCTGAGGGTCCACCATGAATTGACTTAGAGAGTTTACTGCAAAATTGATATATGTTCGAGTGTTGACTAGATACATGGGTGATCCAATCAACTAATGATAGATAGTGGGATCTACTGTCTTTGATTCCGATGCATCAATCTTCCACTAGTTTGTAACTAGAGGAGTAGACATAGGCCTATATTCCATCATGTTGAATCTACGCAAGATATCCATTGCATACTTCCCATGTCTAAGGAAGAACCTCCCATCTGTTTGCCAAACTTCCAAACCTAAGAAGTAATGCATCATTCCAAGTTCTTTCATCTCAAACTCAGCTGCAAGATTGGCCTTGCAGTCTACTATCAACTACTCATCTCCTGTCAAAAATAGGTCATCTACATATAATACCAATATGAGAGGTGTCTCTCCCACAAGAAAATATATGTTTGGGTCTGCCTTGCACCGTTGGAAACCCATCTCTCTCAAGTAGTTGTCTATCCTTGAGTACCATGTCCGAGGTGTCTGGTTGAGCCCATACAAGGCTCTCCTCAATATGCACACATGCGTCTTCCTTTAATTGACATCAAATCCCTCTGTCTACTCTATGTATACCTCTTTCTCAAATTACCCCATTGAGGAAGGCAGTCTTCACGTCCATATGGTGAACGCACCATCCCATATTTGTTGCTAAAGATGTCACGACCTGGATTGAGGAGTATCTAGCCACTGTGCAAATGTCTCCTCATAGTCGATACCCTCATGCTGTGAGAATCCTTTGGCCACAAAACATGCCTTATACTTTTCCACGCTTTTGTCTGCTGCATGTTTTACTTTGTAGATCCATCTGGAACCTACTGCCTTCTTATCCTCTGATCTAGGCACCACCTCTCATACATCATTTTTCATGATGAAAGCATATTATTCCAAAATGGCATCTTTCCACACTTCATGTTGTGCAGTCTGCTCATAACTAGAAGGCTTTGCATCAATGAGCTGAGTCATGAATGCTACATACCCAAGCCTCTCTGGTGTTTTACTTCATTTGAATGTCCTCTCTAGAATACCAACATGTTTGGCATCACTAACTGTGGATTGGCACCACTTAGGTCATTGCCTAGTGATCCACTCCTATGGAGCTGCATCACAATGCTCCTCCTCCTGATCTGACTCCTGATAATCCCGTCCTTTAGTCTCCCTCTTAACACATGTATTATGTAGTGTCTGAACACTTGTACCTGTACCCTATATCCCCTGTGATACAAAAATCTATCCCTTTATGATCTCCTCTTTGACCTCTGAGACATGTCCATGTTGGTCATTTGTAAGTGATGGCAAGTTCCTTGACCTCTGTAGTTCACATTCCTCCTCAAACTGCACATCCCTACATACAATGATTTTCCTACGTAATGGCACAAAAATATTGTAGGCCTTAGAAGCCTCACTATATCCAAAAAGTAACTCCTTTTCTGCAGTGGGGTCCAGCTTCGTCCTCTTCTCCGAAGGGACGTGATGGTAAAAAACTCTGACCCAAATGTGAATGTGACTCACATCTAGCCTGGTACCTGTAAATACCTCCACATGTGTCAATTTCCCCAAAACAATATGGGGAATCCTGTTATGTATATAAACAATAGTGTGGCATGCTTCTGCCCATAGGAACTTGGGAAATCCTTGATCATGTATCATCACTCTCACTACTCCAACTATAGTCCTATTCTTTCTCTCAGCTACTCCATTCTGCCGAGGATTATAAGGAGCGGTGAGTTCCTTCTTAATCCAAACATTTTCAAAATAATCTATGAACTCATTGGAGGTGTACTCCCCTCCATTGTCCGATCTCAGAACCTGAATCTTCCTCCTTATCTTTTTTTCCACAAGAGCCATGAACTCTTGAAACTTGTCAAAGACTTGATCCTTAGTCTTCAAGAAGTATATCCAAGTCTTCCTGGAGTAGTCATCTATGAAAATAATAAAATACCTGGATCCACTCACTGACTCCACACTCATTGGTCCACAAACGTCTAAGTGTATAAGATCCAATGCTCCCTTGGACCTGTGCTCGCTAGGTGGAAATGGCCTCTGAGCATACTTTCCCATCATACAACCCTTGCATGGGCCATGCTTCTTTGCTGCTATCTTTGGAAATCCCGTGATTTCCTGTCTCAAGTGATATTACACACCAAAGTGTAATTGCACCATCCTCATGTGCCATAATTTCCCCAAATCAGTAGTGCATCTAATAAATTCCCTCTCTGGATCAAAGTGAAACTTGTAAACTTTTTCATATCGAAACCCAATCACCCTATCTTGTTTGGCGCTATACCCTCTTGGCCTAATATAAATCTTCCCTCCATGGAAAGTCACCTCATATGCTTTATCCTCAAGGGTTGAAATTGATATAAGGTTCTTCTTTAAATCAAACACATATAATACATAAACAAAGCTAATCGTCTTACTTGACTCCCTTTGAAATGAGACAGTACCAATTCCCTGTGCCTTATAGCGCGCCTCATCACCAAGCTCAATGTGGAGACTTACGCGTCCCTCCTGTAAAGCACTAAATTGCTCCTTGCACCCTGTCGTGTGGAAAGATGCACCACTATCCACAAACCATATGTTTGTAGATATTGATCTGGCCATGCATGTTATGAGGAAAAAATTATTCTCAAAACTCTTTGAGAACTCTTCAATCTCTGCTGAAGCTTCCATCTGAGGCTTGTTCCCCTTCTTCTTTTCCATACACTGTGAAGAAAAATGTCCTAGCTTGTGACATTGGAAACATTTGAATTAAGAAAATTCAATGTTCTTCTTCTTTCTGCCCTTCTTCTTCTTTTCCTTTCCCTTGATTGTGCTCGCAAGAGCCAAACCTTCTTCATCCACAATGTGAAGATGCAGATCTTGACTGTCCAAGTCTGATCTCTTCTTACATAAAATCATCCTAGAGTCTTTTCCAATATGGGAAGTTATCTCTAGCAACAATGCTATGCACAAAGGTCTCCCATGGCTTCCCAAAACCATTGATATCCACCATGACTAACTTTGTGTCATCGACCTTTTCTCTTGCTGCAACGAGCTCATCCCTTATCTGCATAAGCCTAGTCAAATAGGACACAACACCCTCTCCCTTCACCATCTTGGTGATACACATATTCTCATGCAACAACAATACCTTGTTCTGGTTCTTTGGTTGGTAGAGGTCACTAATTCCTTTCCACATATCCTTTGCGGAAGTCATCCCTGAGAGGTGTGGGATCACATGATCTTTCACCCCATCAAGTATGATGCTCTTATATTTAGCTTCACCCTTCTTCCATGCTACCTTTTGCACTGGATATGCAGGTTTTGCTACCTTCTCATCCACATGATCTAGGGCCTCATTCACTTCTAAGATCATGCTCATCCTTTCCTTCCAAGTAGGAAAGTTCTGAGCACCCTGTAGCCTATCCTCCACTCTCAAAGTCATGGGCATAGCTGAAATATGTTGTTTTTCAACCCCTGTTGGTTAAACCCTTATGTTGCCTTGATTATGTGCTTGGTTCTGTACGTTCCACTTCAGATCTGATTAAGATGTTGTCTCATTTTTTCTACCCTACTCCGATACCATGTGAAAATTCCTCCTAAAACCCAACACTTAACAATTTATTAATTTTTTGTTCTTTAATAATTGAATCAGCTAGGTAATTTTCTTCACAAAACTTAAATATGCAACATAAATAATAACTAGGATCTAACAGTAAAGAAACAACAACAATCACACAAAATTACACAAGATTTTTTGGACAATAGTCCCGAGAAAACCCAGAATGGGAAAACCGATACATCAGATCTAAAGTTTTTATTTGCAGCAACAAGAAAAATATAGATATCCCTTACAAGATGAGTTGAGCTCCTCAAGAACTAAGAAAAATCTCAATGTTACAATTGTCTAGGCTTAGTGTAGCCTTTCTTCAGTCATTGGAATATAAATTCTTCAGATCAGATGGTTGGGTCACCCACAACGTCTCCCTGAAACAATGACCTGTGTAACCCACGTCCTCTCCTCAATGCCCCCTTTAACAATAATCTTCATATCTAGAAAACAACCTTTGCACCACCTAGAATTTGGTCACCCTCTGTCTTTCCTACAATCCACCACTTCAAACCCTAACTCAATCCCTCTCTCTAAGTGCTAGATTGTAACACCCAATTAATTACTTTAATTATTATGATTAATTTAGATTAAATTAAGTGAATTAACAATTGAAACATAGTTACCAACTTAACGAGAACTCTACAGAGTTCTTATTTTTTTGGGGGTCCATTTTTTTACTCTGTTTTTAAAAATGGTGTTACCGGTAGCATCACCCCTGCATTTTTAGGTGGTTTTTCGATATTTAAATTTTTTTGATCCACAATGTTTCCACATTATTTTTTTAAATGCTTATTTTTCATCTATTTTCATTTTTTTCTAATTTGTTTTTATTCAATGGTGTTTTTAGTCATTTTTCCATGCTTCTTTCAATCTTAAAAATATTTTCTACCATTTACATTTTTGAATTTACGATTTTTCATATATTTTTGTCTCATTAATTAATTTATTGTTCCATACTGTTTAAATATAGTGGAAAACATCATTTTTAACACATTGTTTACCTTTACTTCAATACATAGAAAAAATGTAGTTAAATAACACTATTTTTGAATATTTAGCAAAAAAATATACATTTTATAGCCATATATAATAAAAAATCTATACATTTTGGTACCTATTCCTTTAAAATAGCATGTCAAATAAATCATTTTTGTGGACATAATTGAACCAAAAAAAGTCAAAATTTTATAAACAATTATCATTTTCTTTCATATTTTTATACATTTGAAGTAAAAAATGACAACATTTAATAAAATTTTCCAATGCATAGTGATTTACATACAAATAAAATGAAAAAGAAAACAATAAAAAGATTCATCACAAAACAACAATAGATACATTTTCATTCTTATTTTAAAATATTAAAGTCAAAACATTACATTTATAGCTCATCATTTTAAAAAAAAAATTAGCATCATCTTCAAGGGCATCTTAAAACTAAACAACAATATCATATATCCCAAATTCATCATTCTCAACAGACATATTATCATCTTATTTGACGCCATTTTGTGCTTCCATTGCATCATTTTTTTCTTCCATTGGCTCTTTGATATTTGGAAGTTCTCCAACGTAATACTTTCCAATCATTCCTCCTAATGGTACTTGAGGTTCCTTTGACATTTTTGCCACCTTTGATTCACTAAAATCTCCTTTCCTCAAGCCAACTTCTTGCATTTCATCTGGAAGAGTTGGAATAGCATTAATTCTTTGTTGAATAAAAGTGCACTGCATTGGGTCACTTTCAATGGCTATGCAATTCCTTCCTTTCTATAAGCAACACACTAATTTTGTACCTAATCACCAAACACAAAATAAATAATGAAGTTAGATACTGTAAAAAGACATCAATTAAAAATAATGTAATATTGAAGTATGATTTCATAAATATTATATCATAATTCTTACCTGAACCCGAGAACAAATCCAAAACCCAATCTCCTTTATTTGAAAATGTATTTATAAGATAATTAATTAATTCTTGTGGCTTTTGATAAATGTTAACCATCTCTCATTTCAAATCTTTTTCCTCATATGTTAGCTTTCTAACCACAACATTGTATACCAATATTCTACTAGGAGTCTCTCCATCCTTTGCATTGACAAGAATAGAATTATAAGAATCATCTTTTTTCTAGGTTGCAAGATGTATACTCTCAAAACCATGTTTAAATGATTCTCTAGTGGAGCTCTAAATATTAGGCTTGTGCATGTAACATAAATAAGTGCAAATTCAATTAACTTGTGAATTAATAAAATTGTTTTATAATCTTAATTGGTAAACATACACTTTCAATATCTTACCAAATAAACTGCATCTTTATCTTTTCTTTTCCCTTGAAGCTTGATTGTACCAATCCTTGTTGTGTGTTTGAATGAAATACCATAAATCTCCAAAATGGTGATGTTGTAACTTCCGTAAATCCCATAACCACTTTATTGAAAGCTTGGTAAGTATAAGGCTCAATATCATATCCAATGTTTCGGGGCCTTTGCACTAAACTATCTATATAATACATCAAAGGGAAACTAATGTGTTTCTCATCAAAGTTAAAGTGTGGTAGTGTCGTGATAATAAAACAAAAACACTTAACCTCTTCTCTTTGAAATGAACTCATCCACATCTAACCACCAGGAATTTGTAATCCTGAAGTTGAAATAATGTACAAATTGACATATCTTTGCACACATGCCAGCTGGGTCTCTCTTGCAACACTAGGTGGTAGATCAGGAAACTGGGGTCAAACCTCCCCCCTCCTAGACAACCTAGTGATGAAATAGATTTCCTCCTCTGTGGGTTGATACCATTGATCAGGACTAACTTTGAATACTTATCGACCATGATCCCGATGATTAATCAACTATTGTAATAATGAAGAGTTCCCCCTAATGGATGTATCCTCCTATTAAAACTTGAGGAGGCCAACATCCATTAAAACACCGTGTGTCTGTGGTGTAATAAGGAGAATGAATAACTCTTTCTCCCTCTTTCGAGCCTCCCATTCATGTACAAAGTTTTATGTTTCAACCCATTGCTATTGTTATTTCTCCTCTCGTCATTGTCGTCTCTGATTCACATACAAATATTTTTAGGCACATATATGGATAAAATGAATTGAAATTATAAAACACACACACATGCAAATAACTTGTATTAAAAAAAAAATAAAATTAATTTATGTTTGCAAAAAAATGTAGAAATGTAACCAGTGCACCTAAAACAATCACTACACACTGCTACCAGTGCTCTATATTAGACAAACAACACTGCCAAGTAGTGTTGTTACTATCACGCATCACCGCTCCTAATTATTGTCACACTGACATATATTTTAGTTGTGCATCCCATAAGACGCATCATGCTGCTAAATTGTGAAATATTTGACATGATGTCATGCTCTTTATAGCACCAATGCATTTTTTGGACATAGGGGAACCTCTAAGTTAAATTGTTTTATTGCAAATTAACTGGTACAATGTGTTAATACTAATGCATAGGTGCTTCCTTTTTATTGGAGAACCTCCAATTTGTTTAGTGGTGTGTTGTGTTGTATAGAGAACCGACAATAGGATGTCCAAATAGATGACCCAGTATGCCAAGTCATTAAATATTTTCTTGGTGTAGTTGCTTTAACAACATCGATGCATTTTCTTAACATCGATGCACTGCTATGCTAAATTTTATGTTCTACAAACTTAGTGGTGCGCTTGGTTGAACTAAATGAACTGATGCTCCTGTGTTCCCAGAGCACCAACATGTTGTTTAAAGATGCGTTGTGTTGTATAGATAACTGATAACAAGGCGTCCAATGAGATGCCCTGATATGTCAAGTTGTTCAATATTTTCCTAGTGCGGTTCATTAAACTACACCAATGCATTTTGTTAACATGGACGCACCACCATTCTAAATTTTATGGGATGTAAACTCAATGGTGTTCTTTGTAAAATTGAAAGAACCGATGTGCCACTGTTCTTAGAGCACCCACATGTCATTTAGCAGTGTGTTTTCTTCTATAACGCACTGGTGACAAGGCGTTAATAAATACACACTGCTATGTTTATTTTTTAAAATTTATCATGGTGCTTTTCTTCAAACAACATTGATGCGTACTGTTAGAGTTTATGCACTGGTGGATCACACATATTATCACACCGACACATATTTTATAGTGCGTCCCATAAGACACACTGCACTATTATATTGTGAAATATTCAGCCAAAGGTCGTGCTCTTTACATCACCTGTGCGTTTGTTGGAACTAGGGCCATTGCTAGGTTAAATTGGTTTATTGCAAATTAAGCGGTGCAATGTGTAACATCCCTAGTTTAATCCTCACATATCATAATGTAATTGTGTAACTATGATCTTGGTCTTGTGAGATGATATGTTTCGGGGAAAAGAACCCATATTGATTAAAATGGCCATAGGCCAAGCAATCACACCATATAAGCTTTGTAAAGCATAAAAATAAATAAAGATAACACCATTGTAGGTGGACACAGACACAGTAATGGGGGCCTATGTACCCACAAGAGAGGAGGGGTCTAGAAGGGGCTTTATCCATGATTTTATTTCCCAATCCTTTTTCCTTTAATGTTTTGAGTGAGCCTTCTAATTTCCCTTGAGTGTGGAAGAGCCCAATCATTAAATACCTATAAGAGGGTGGGTGTGAGATGTCACCTCCCATAGTTATTGAGAGATGAACATAATTACAATAAGCTTGGGGATGAGTGTAAATCAAGTAAGCAACAAAGAGGAGGAAAATTGGTACGAGAAAAGGTAGTAGGAGGAGACAGTCACATTTTTGGGATGAAAAACAAGTAGAGAAGAGAGTAGCATGGAAAAAGGTAGCGATTTGGAGCGATGTAGGAGCACAAAGCATGAAGATGAAGAGGAGGATTGTCAGATGTGTGTAGTGACCTCTTAGTGAGAGAGGGATTTCTCAAAGGGTGACAGGATGGGTTCCTATGTCTTGTGTAGTAGTTGACATCCATGAAGACCTTAGTGGTGATATTCCTGGCCGATTGAGTGCTCTGGAACCTTGGAGGGAAGAGAGAAGGCCTAATGGATTGTGAGAAGTGAAGGGGATCCCGTTACTTGGGTTAAGTGGGTTGTGGAGAAGAGAACTGGGTGGATTGAGATAGTTGTAGGAAGACTAGATGCCTTTAGAAGAGATTTGACTATGAGGGACACCCTTTCTTGTGGATATAGAGGCCCATCTTCGGGAAGATTTGACGATGAGAACTAAAGTAGAAAATATATGGTTGGGAGGAACATCTATCCATTGTAGTTGGTTTCCTTATATTATTGATCAAAATAAAAGTGTTTTTATTTGTTTATTTTATTACATCTATGAGCTTAATTGTTGTGCATTAACTCTGTGAAGGAGGATGATTTATATGCTACTATAAATGAGTTTTATTTGAATGGAACTAGTGCATATTGTTAGAGTATATGCATTGGTGTCAGTTATTATTGTGCATTTACAAATAGGATGTTGGGGTGAGTTGAAGCATTCAGGTGCACCATGCGAAATCATAATTGTTTTTTGAAAAAATGGTTGAATTTCAAGACAACGTCAAATTTGAATCGAATGAAAATGCAAATAGCAAGGTCATAAAATTTTTACCTGGACTCTTATGTCCCGAAGAGGCAAGGTTACACCAATGAGAGGAAATAAAAATTTGTGTAATTTCCAAAATTTGGAAATGTGTGGAATCTACTAGTGGAGCTATCGATCTCACTGTAGAGCACCACAAACATGGCATCCTTAGAGGGAGAGTGAGCATATGTGCTTGTTTGATAGTTTGGAAGCATAGGATGAAGTGTAATAATGAAAATCGATTTGGTAAATTTTCTTTTATTTACCCTACCGCGGTGTGCCTGACAACAAGGATACACATCAGGTTGTAATTTTCAATGACACTGGGGTGCTCTATTCAGTGCTTGTTTTTTTTTTATAACATATGAAAATACTTCTAAACAGTTAAGCATCAGGGCATCATTTTTATATGCGCATCAGTGTGTATGTTCCTTATAGGTACACCGGTAAAAAACATCATAAAAAACCTTCGACCACCTGCCTCCGCTAACAACCTCCACTATAAATAGAGAAAGGATAATTTTTTTGGGGAGGTTCCATAACCAACATAGATCCATCTTAAATCCAGATCAATCAAGCACCGAGAGGGATCAATTTTCTCAACATGTAATTTTGTTTATTATCATTTAATATGAAGGAATTAATAATTTAGATGTTGTCATATGTAAGTAAGTAGTATATATATGTGTAATATGTAATGGTTCATGTAATTGTTTTATTTTAATTGAGTGGAATTTATTTTTATTATCGTTATTTTTTTTAATTGAGCCGAGTTTAATTTTTTTAATGTAACCTTATATAAGATAACACTAACATGAAAAAATCTCATCCATACTTGGTTGTAGAGCATCTCGCTACTCTTGGTGCAAAAACCTCTGGTTCAAGGTGTTATCCTTGTAGTGATTGAGCAACTGTGCATTTTTTGTTGGGGGAATTATTGCATTGTTTCAATGCCACTGGCTTCTTTTGGAGAGTTTGGGTAGGCATTTCCACTATTGAAGTTGTTGAGATATGTTTGGCCCTCTCTCTCAACACATTTTTTTTTGTGTTTTTTCTGTGGTTGTCTTGGGAATCATATCTCTCATGAAGATGACGGCCTTGTAAATGTGTTGAACACACACATAATAGATGTAGTTAGGAATTGACATACATAGTTGCAGATAAAATATGAGAAAAGAGAAGCAAGAGAGAAAGAATGGAACAATTCTCATTAACCAAATGAATGAATGATAATTTACACATGATATACTCTGTATAACTCAACCAATGGGCACTGGAGGAGAAGCCAATGCACCATAGTAGTGGTCTAGAGTGATATGGACACACACCAGTGGTTACGAGAGTAAATTTCCACCTAGTCTAGTCTCTCAGGCAGTTATGGGAGTGAGCTACCACCTAGCTGAGTTAACTAGTCTATCAATCTCTAGTTAACTGACTGAAACAGAGTGAAGTGAGGAGGAGATAAGGGAATCATGAGTAATGCGCTAGTTTGGTGATGATCCCAAGGACAATGTGCATTAGCTGGTGATGATCCCAATGCTACATGGTGATAATCCCAATGTGGCATCTAGACTCCACTCAACTGATCAAACTAAAGTGTGAATTGGAGAGAATATTCTCCTAGAGGAATATTCTCCCTAAAATATAGGAGACTGAATAATGACTAATAAACATAGGGAAAAACTTAGGAAAAAAAAATCATAGGTGTGTGTGAGTATCTCCAACACCCCCCTTGAACATCATTATGCCGAAAATAAAGAGTGGGTCCTGACAACGAGGCCATGTTAGGTACCCAAATACAAAATATACACTGAAATAAACGAGGAAATAGGGAAAATATCATGGGAACCCACCCCCCCCTCAAGGTACAATGTATGTAAAAAGAATAATTGACAGTTGTTAGGCAACTGTGTCCTTCACTCCAAGATGACTGCACAGAGAATGAAACTTCTTCTCATTGAAGGTCTTGGTGAAGATGTCTGCAATCTGTTCCGTTGAAGGACGAAATTCCAGGTCGATGATCCCCTCATGTAATAAGTCCCATATGTAGTGCATGTGGATTTCTATGTTCTTCGTCCGCTACCTATGAACTGGATCTCTGTAGAACTTCAGATTTATTTGTTTGTCACACTAGATGATGATCGACCAATGAAACTAAATTCCCAACTTAGTGAGAAAATGTTGTAGCCACATAGCTTGAATGGTTATGTTAACTACCCCTTTGTCATCTGCCTCGACTGAAGATAGAGCAATAGCATCATGCTTCTTTCTTGACCAACAGATAAGCCCAGAACCAAGACTAAGTGAGTAACCATATGTGGAATTGTGATCAATGCTATCGCCAGTCCAATCAGAATTAGTGAACCCAATGAGGTCCAATGTAGAGTTTGTTGAATAGTAAATCCCAAAGGTGATGGTTCCCTATATGTATCGAAGGAGACGCTTTGCAACCTTCCAATGTAGCTCATGTAGCTCCTGCATGAACCTGGAGATTGCTTCAATTGCATAAGAGAGGTTTGGTCTCGAGTGTGTGAGATACAAAAATCTCCCCACTAGTTTTCTGTATAGTGTGTTTTCAACTAGTGGAGTGTCCCATCCATCCTCAAGTCTGACTCCTTATAGGAAAGGAGTTGGGGAAGACTTACAGTCTATCATGTGAAATATCTCAAGGAGATCTCACGCATACTTGGACTGAGACAATTTGATCCCTGATGCATCTTGACTGATCTCGAGTCCAAGGAAGAAGTGTAGTGGACCCATGTCCATCATAAAGAACCTTTCATGTAGAATCCTCTTGACTACAAAAATCACTATAGTCAAGCAACCAATGACCAACAAATCATCAATATAAATAACTAGGAGTAGAAGTGACTCAACTGTCCTAAGCATGTAAACATTTGGGTCTGACTTACAACATACAAAATTCTGTGATGGAAGGTAGGAGTCCATCTTGGCATACCATTCCCTCGAAGCCTGCTTGAGGCCATAAAGAGACTTCTTCAGTTGACAAACCGAAGATGAATCCTGCATAAATCCCTAGGGCTGCTCCATATAGATCTCCTTAGAGAGATCATCATGAAGGAATGCATTCTTCATGTCCATATGATGAACTTCCCATCCCTTGGTTTCCACAATGGAAAGTGCTTAATGTATGGAATCCATCTTCGCTACTGGAGTGAAGGTCTCATCATAGTCAATTCCATGCACCCGTTGAAAGCCTTTGGAAACTAGCCTAGCTTTGTATATGCTAATTTTTCCATTTGCTATGCTTTTGGTCCTGTAGACCCATCTGCACCTAAAAAGTTTCCTTCTTGAAGGAAGGGGAACCAGATCCCAAGTCTGGTTCTTGAGGAGAGAGTTGTACTCCTCCTGCATGGTGGATTCCCAAAAGGGATTTCCAGCAGCCTCGCCATACGACTGTTGATCTAAAGATTGAACCAAGAAAAGATGCCTGGGTGGAAATGACTTAGTCAAAATGATTGCAAGAGGAGGCTCCTCGAAATAAGATCAAGTCCTCCTAGTATCCACTAGATCCCCAACAAGATCCCATGAATCCTGAAGAGTAGTCTCGACCCACTTGAGCCTCAGATTTGGCTCTACATTTTCATTTGCATGCACTGAATCTACATATGACTGTACTGACTCTCTATCTGGATCATCTGAATCCTCTAAATCAAAATTCTCATCTAAATAAGAGTCGACATGTGCATTCTCATCATCTCTGACAGGTAGAAGAACAAAAGTGTCTGCATGCAGTTGTTGAGGTACATGCGAGACACTTTCCTCGAATTGGACACTTTTCTCAATGATGAGCTAGTCCGAGGAAAGATCAATGAGTCAGTATCCATTAACACCGTTGAGGTATCCAAAAATGATACACTATGTGCTATGTGTATCAAGTGCCTTCCTCTTCTCAGAGGGAATCATCGCCCATGCATGTAAACTGAAAATATGAAAGTGGGTCACTTCCGGTTTGAGGCCACTCCAAGTCTCGTAGGGGGTCTTATCCTTGATATATCTATGGGGATATCTATTTTGGATGTAGGTTGCAAAATTAAGTGCTTCAAACCATAATCTCTGTGGAAGTGACTTTACATGTAGCATGCAAGATGCCATCTCTTTTAGAGATCTATTTTTTTCGCTCAACAACTTTGTTTTGTTGTGGAGTATAAGGAACCATGTGTTGCAACTGAATCCCTGCCTCATGAAAAATAATCTGTATCTCATGGTTGAGATACTCTCCACTGTTATCTATTAAGAGGAATTTGATTTTCTTTCCTGACTGTGTCTCAACAAGGGCTTTGAAATCTTTGAGGTGTTGAAAGACCTTTGATTTTTTCCTGAGAAAGAAAATCCATGTGAAGCATGAGAAATCATCAACATAAATGAGAACATATCTTGATTTACTAATTGATGGATTCGGAAAATGGCACATGAGGTCACTATGGATAAAATCTAAAGGAGAGGAAGCCTTATGTGTCTTTCCTTTGTCGAATTTCTCTTGGGGGTGTTTTCCAAGAACACATCCCTCAAAAATTCCTTTGGAGAAGTGGATGTCGGGTAGACCATCAACCATTCCATGATTTATAAGTTGTTGCATATATCTGAAATTTAAATTCCCAAACCTTTCATGCCATATCCTACTACTTTCATCAACATGGGTAAAGAGTAATGCAGAATATTGCATCAGGTGTTAATATGACTCTCTTTCTGGTGCCGAAGTTTGTCATCTAATACATGGAGAGAAGATTGACAAATTTTTTGAGAATGTGTAGCACATTCTCAAAGCTTCTGCTTGCGAGCTCAATTATTCCTTTGTCTATGACCTCGACTGAAGAGTTGTCCCCGATCAGAATAGGATTACCTTTGCATGCATCCAATGAAGAATAGACCAGAGAAAATTTTAAGATCCCCCCTAAATTTATATGTATAATAAATGGGTGAATCCCCATGACACATGGGACAATGTGAAGTCTATTTTATCAAAAACATAATATGCATATATAATTTTTTGGCGAATCTTTCACCAAATTATATAATCTTGTAAAATTTGGGTGAATCATTCACATAATTATAAAATCTTGTGAAATTGTGGCAAATTTTCACATAATTATAAAACCTTTTAAAAGTGTTGGCGAATCTCTTAAAACTATATTAATTTAAATAAATTTGAATCAATATTCGATCTTGGGAGTATTCCAAGAAAATATGGTACTGAAACACCGTGTTGAAACACACTACACACATGAAGAACACTATAAAGAATTAATAAGAATGTTCAATGAATGCATATATGTTGGTGTTGAAACAACATGCTGAAACATGCACGAAGAAGACTATGTTAATATACTCAAGTGAGACATTGTTGGGTGCTAAAATTGCCCCTGTTACCTTACCATTTCCATGCCATTTTCATCTCATTCTCTTATATTAATTCATCCCTATTGTTTACTTTTACTATGAGAACATCAATCCTAGATCATGTACAATTCATTATTCATTCAACATTGTGTTTTGTTAAAGCTTAATTCATACTGTACTTGTAAACTAGGATGATGTTTCCTTAGTCCTAATTTGGGTAATTACACAGTCATACCTGTAAACCACGAAGATGTATATTTATGAAAATATGTTGGTGCTGAAACACTTGGCTCAGGATGGAACACGTTACATGCATGAAGAAGACTATGTAGAATTAATAAGAATGAATGTATATATGTTGGTGTTGAAACACCATGCTGAAACACCTGGACGAAACACGCTAGTTTTTGGCAAATGTTTAACAGGTAGCATATGCTTGTCATTGATGGAAAGTACAATAGTGAAGATGGCAGGATCAAAGTGTGCATCGATGGAAAAACAAGAACAATGTAAGCTCAGGAGGAATTAGCGCAGAGTCGAATGCAGTGCGTTTAACAGGTAGAAGGATAAAATTAAGGGCATCCATATTTCTCCATCTGCAGGAGAAAGAAAGAAGGATAAAATCCCTTAGGGGTCTGAGCGTGTGAGAAGTTTAGGAGATACAACACTAAGTGTGCATGTGAAGACTCTGCAGAGGCACAGAAGTCCAAGAATCCCTTGGGGATTCGGAAGTGAAAGCTCAAGAGGAACAACGTCGAGGAGAACGCGCGCAACAAAGCTCAAGATATAGGAGTTCGCAGAGGAGAAGGAAGACACAGGTCGAGGCCTTTGAGAACTTGTAATTCTCCCAAGGTTGGGAGGAAAGTGTGCAAAGCTCAGGAGGGAGCACAGCCGCCGTCAGATCGGCTGAAGAAGAAGATCTGGACCATTGGTTTCTACATCCAGGAGGATCTTAGGAGAAGCCTACAGAAGGGAGAGATCGAGAGCTGTTGGATCTCATTCAGAAATCCCATCAGCCGTCAGATCGGACAAGAGCTGCACAAGGTTTACCATCGGGAAAAGCCAAGGTGAAATCCCGAAAGGAGGGTTGACTCATCGGGGTTTCACATATCGGGAATCCCATGAGACAATGCATTGTGGCATTGAAAAGATTGAAACCACGATGAGTTGTAAGACTACGGTCATGGGGATAATGGTCATATGGGCCAGGATCCTAGCCAGGAGAGCTAGTGCGTAAAGAGCGCGTCGAGATTCGAAGGATCGCGAATCCTGAGGACATACATGTTTCGACATTGGAAAGTATGAAACCCCGATGAGGAGGTTTGGCTGCGGTCATATAGGGGGAGGTCACGTGGACCACGATCTTAGCTGGAGGGATAATTGAAGTTAGAGGCGTCATATCTAAATGCAGGTCCCGACCACTGTTGGATCGAGGAAAACCTGGACGATCTTTAAAAGTGCAAGGAGCATAGGGCTCACAAATCCCAGAAGCAAGGGGACCATCCATCTCAGGGGGTTATGTGGACCGTTGATCCGACTCCCTGTCGGGGTTTCAAGGATCGAGTGTTGGAGATGTCAAAGAATATTGACATCAAGAATCCCGAAATCACGATGTGTGAAATCCCGACGTAATCTGAGCTGTCAAATCAAGATCACATCTGGACCGTTGATTCGACTCACGTCAGCTAGGAACACGTGGCACAACCAAGTAATGACAAGTGTTAGACTGATTCAACATGCCAAGCACATGTAAGTCACGAATCAGGGTGACACGTGGCAGTTATTTAACACGGGTGACGTCAGCAGACTTACACCATGTCAGAGTTTTGAGGATCGAGAGTTGGACATGTCAAAGAATATTGACATCAGGAATCCCGATATCGCGATGTAATCTGAGCCGTCAGATTAAGGTTGAATCTGGACCATTGATTCCAGTCCTTGTCGAAGTATCGGGGATTGAGAGTTGGACATGTCAAAGATTATTGACATTAGGAATCCTGATATCGCGATAGGTGAAATCGTGATGTAATCTGAACCATCAGATCAAGTGTTGATCGGAGGGCTACTAATGCATGACACAGTGAAACTACTAGAAACCATTGATGGCATCTGCTAGAGAATTCGAAGAGACTCCTGTGTGATCGCCAGAGGAGATGAATAGTCTCCAAGCTTCGTCCAAGTGAAGGAAGACTATTCTTAGAAGGGATTGACAGATGGATGAGCGTGGAAGCCTGAAACTAAAACAGAGAAGGTGAGCTCGACTGTCACAGAGAAGACGAAGAGTCTCAACTGCCAGTGAGGCTGAGGAATCTCAACATAACATCCAGTGATGTTGAATGCGTGGGAAAATGGCCATAGAAGCTGAAGAGTCACGATGATGATCAGACAGAGCACTTGAGAGGTGGAGGATAACGACGTGGAGTCAGCATGCAGAGGCATTGCGAACATTGCATGTACAAGGTGCACAGAAGCTATAAATACATGGTACAGAGAAGAGATGGGGTGGATGTTGCTGTTGGTTTTTGCTGTGGTTTTTGGTGGTGAAAGTGATTCATGTGTGAAGAAGGAGGAGTGATCCGAAATTGGATCCAGAAGCCTGACAGGGCTTGAAAAATGCTCAAAAATGGAAGTGCTCGGAATGCGATGAAACCTGTGCTATTGCATCCGTCTCGTCTTCCTGATTTCGATGGTATATTTACTTTGTCAAACGGGCTCCGTATGGAGAAGATACCGCATTCTGTCTGAAAAGTCAAACAGGCAAAAAAATTGTTGATTGTGCAGTCCATACAGTCCGTACGGATGCTGACGTGGCAGGTCCGTACAAGCAACGTGGCGGCTCCAAGAAGTGACATGTGGCAGGAAGATTTGGACATTTGGGCGTACAGTTGGACCTATCCCGAGGTGACACATGTCACCACTGGAAGGGTGACACGTGGCACGAATGACATCATCATCTAACATGGCAAGGATGACGTGGCAGTATGACTATTGATGTGGATGAATCAGTGGCTGACGCGTGGCATTCTTCGATTGGATGTAGAGGTTCCACGTGGCCCAATCGTGGGCTGCCACATGGCACCCCAGTATTGGCCTATTTGGTTTTAGTTTGTTAATCAAAAGTTTTTGTAGTCGACCAGATTCGAACCGGTGGCCTCCTCCTTTACCAAAGCCTTCGCAAATTCTGACTTACCATCACACCACCCGTTGTTCCTAGATAGCTATGTATGTTGTAAAATATTTGAATTAACTTAACCTTTGATTCGACAGGGGGTCAGGCCAGGGCTTAGCCCCGGCCCGAGGTTTCATTATGTATACATATGGCCATGCCGTATTTGTTGCGCGGGAATATGGAGCCCAGTTCCGGTTTACATACATAACCAAAATATAAAAGTGCGTGGTTTTTGGTATATAGCCCACGGTTCCATTACTTTATCCATATGACCCTTGCACACCGTGAAATGGGCGTGGGGTTTTATTTGTGTAGCCCATGGTTTCTTGGAATGCGCCATATGCCCATGACCTGGAGAGCGGCGGGAGTTAAAACGGTTTTGACCGTTAGCCCCTTTCTACATTTGCGCGAGGTCGTATGACCATGTGCCCAGGTGCTCAGCGGTTAGGGGCTGGAGGCACCCTAACCGTTCTACGGTTTGCACCGTTGGCGCAGTTGCACCCGGTGCCAGGTTTTTACGCTACATATTGCGTGTGAGCCAGGTTCTATAGGGAAGGGTGTGTTTTGTAGAACCTGTGACAACAAATCTTGAAGGGGAAAACTTCCAGGAGGTCTAACTTCTTCGTTTTTCGACCGATTGAGGTGTTGAAAGAGCCCAGACATGGGTTTTTGGATGCTATGAAGCCATTGGAGCAGTCAGAGAAGAGCTATCTGAAAGGGAAACCAAGCAAAAATCCATTTTGAGGCAGAGAAGCTTTTGAGGAGGAGACGCTGTTGGACCATTTCTGGGAGCTCCGGACATCCGTTTTGCGTGCCATTTTCTTTGAATGGTTTTGGAGATCTGGAAGAACATGACCAGATCATTCTTGTAGCCATTTGGCATTACAGCGATGTACTTTTGATCTTTTGAACATAAATAAAGAAGCCTCACCCACAAAGAAAAGGCCCGGAGACGTAGGCAAAGTTGTGCCAAACTCCGTTATCAATCTACGTGTTATGGTTTGCTGTCTTATATTTCATTTCAGATCTGCAAATGTGTATATGGCTGTCATAACTCCTCTTATTTCCTCATTCTTCACTAAGTTTTCTCAAATGGTTAATTAATGCATGCAAAATTAAAAATCAACCATAAGTCATTAAAAGATCCGGTGGATCAAGGAGAGTGCAGCAACTGAATAACACAGAAGAGGAACTGTGCAGTGATTGGACATGGCGCACATATCACAAAAAGAGGAAGAACAGACAACGCAAGTGATGTGTGCAGAAAGGCAATGAGGCAGACAGAGCAATGAAATGCAACAGAACAGTGATGAGTCTGGTAAGC
>SNQJ01S0088999.1:0-20723 GCA_010110895.2 Picea sitchensis | reverse complement strand
CCTCGGGAAATATCTGTCTCTGTGTTTCTCATATATGTGAATGATGCTGAAAGTGCCATTGTTTATTTCCCTGCATTATTGTGATCATCACTCAGTATCTCCACAAAGAGTTTAAAAGAACAATAACTATTTAAGCACGGTAACAACTGATTCACCCCCCCTCTCAGTTGTCCAAGTTGATGATTAAAAATCACAACGAAGTTTTTTTTCCCGCAAATTGTTACTAAAGCCTATTATTATAAAGCTAATAGGATAAATAATAGTAGTAGGTGGGACCCCCTTGTAGATTGGAGATCAGATTTGGTTCTTATTGATGTTATGATATGTTCGACACTGCTTACATGGTTGATGAGATCTTGTTTTATTGGCGGTGGATAAAGCTTATTATGTGTTGATTCTAATTGCAACAGTTGGGTGATGAATAAGATGCTATGTGTTTCTTTTCTGCTTCTCTAAGCTCAAATTTTATGTTACAATGACCATGTTGTCTATTGTTTCCATTGCTATTTGTGCTTGGATTCATTACCATGATACCTTCACAATAAACACACTAGCAACAACACATAAGAGAAATTGAAAAGAAATAAAGGAAACCTAAGCAAAATGAAAAGGGAAGAAATATAAGTATGCTCTTATACTACACTACATGCATGGAAATTGGAATGATGGTTGTTAATATTAGCTCGCAAGATTAATAGTTATGTGATTTTATTGAGTTATATAGTTGATATGCATATGGTATAGTTTGGAAAGATATGGTGTGGGTGGCGCATTTGACAAGTGATAGATGCTAATTCCAATACATGGTTTAATTGAGTTAATGGGAAGCTTTCTAGAGTGTACTAAAGAATTAATGGATTGGGGATGGAGGTGACGTGCATTTACTGCACATCACCCTTACTCCTTTGCTGATCGCCATCCTAATCGGGCTATTGTTCAACTGTGTTGCTGTGGTTATTCTCCGACTTTCAAGCAGGGGGAGAACCGCTAAGCCAACTCGCGTTTTAAGGTGCTTTTGATCACATGTATGTATTTTTTTTTCCCAACATATTGAATGTTTAGAGTCGAAGAAAATTGGACTTGTACAGTCACAGAAATAGATTTGCATTTGGTCGAATGGTTTTGTGTTTTCCACAACGTAGCTTGATTTCAAGAGGTGATTGTTGTTTGTGTGTTTAGATGGCAGGTTAGGATCTTGAAAATTGAATATGAATTGTGGTGTCAACTGTCCACTACGTATGTTAAATGAATACCATGCTTTTTAACGGTGATAGGAACTGGTGCTGTGATAGTATAACCTCATTTAAATTCAATTATTAAATGATTAAAAGACAAAATCGAGCACGACATTTGAGTTTGTATTTGATGATTGGAATATTCATGGGCAGTGGTTGATTTTGATGCTGAACATGGTGGAAATAGTTTTCTATTTATGCACTTGGGAATTGTTATAAGATGTTAAATGGAAGAATAAGAGGAACAAAACTAGGGATGATTTTAAGGATAGAAATTTATTTTAAAATGTAGAAACCTTCGCGAATCTTACTAATCCTTCATATGCCAACTATAAATGTTTGGCGATATTTTTGTAAAAATATTCAAATTTCTAAGGATTTTTCATAGCTTTTATAAAATTTTGGTGATTTTTAAGGTAAAATAATTTTATCCTATAGAATTTGGGCGAATCAATTTTAAAATAGCGCATATCGTTTTTGGAAAAACCATGGAAAATTAGCCCATGAACGAAATTTAGCCCCTAAAATCATCCATGAACAAAACTCCCCTACAGATTGTTGTGGAATGTACACTGTGTTAAGTATTTGATTTCAAACAGTGAGCGTAGAGTTGTTTGAATTATACACAGTAGTGTTTTTTTTGGGTCACAGTGGTGATTTGGTTGGTATATTTCTTTTTACAGAATGGTTTTATGGATCATTTAATTAATTTTATGAACAATAATCACTTTCTTTCCCTACCATTATTTCTCTTTCCGCTAATTACAACCCCCTCACCTTTCCACATTCATTTTTCACTCCCTATTCTAAAAATTAATTATAGTCAAGAAATTTTTTGTATTGAAACAGTTCAAGGTCGTTGGATTATAATGGTGTTCTCTTTGGTTGCGTTACAGTTGATTCTTGTGGTATTGAGCAGCAACTGTGTTTCTTTCCCCCTCATTTTATCATTTTTCGCTAAATGCAACCCCCTCACATATCCTAGGACCTTTTGTTCACCCCCTGCTCATTGACGACAATTAAACAATTTTTATGGATTGGATTGCATGAGCGTGATGTGTTGCTGAGCCAAAATATATTTCATATTTTTAAAGAGTTATCATGTATGGTTGTTAAAAGGACTATTTTCTAATCAATCATGCATGCATGAATGAGTTTCTTCAGCTGAGGTAGCCATGGGAAAGCCAACCGAGGGAGAGATAATTCGAATAGAGGCCCAAGACGACCAAGGTTGTCCATACACTTTGATGCTGACTCGCAAGAGTTAGGCCAGTTGTTTCAGGCCAGATTTTTCAATTGGATTGGGAAAAGAATGGTCCAACCTAGGCTTGAAAGGCCTCCTTTCCAACTTCCACAAGCCACCGGTATTCCCGTGCCCCCTCATGTCTCATTGCAACCCGAGGTCCCTGAAAATGACAGATGGCAAAAGATTGTCCACCCGACAGTCTCCCAACATCATGGTTGGCCCAATTTGTCCTTACCTGCTCCCCCACTTGTTAACTAGATTTCCCAAGCTGCACTTGTCCACTCACCAGTTCAATCCTCTCATGCTATAAAAATGTTGAAAACCGAGGCCCACCATGCCCCTGAAAAAGGAAAAGCCACTACTACCCCTTCCTCCCCCTCCAATGTCTTTGACAAATTCGTGTCTTCCCAGATGCATTTGAGGGAAAATTGTTACAACGTGATCAACAATATTAGGCCTAAAGGCTCAGCACAGCCAAAGGAAAAATCAAGAAAATCGAAAGGTGACAGCAACAATCAAGGAAATATTGCATCTCAGAGTGGGAGATATAGCTTTTGAGTTTTTATTTTATTTGTGGTTGATGATAGTTGACTTCAAAAGTTTTTGGACAACATGTTTTCTTTTTGGATATATGAGTAATATATTTTTTGAAAATAATTTCAAATACCATGAGCTAAATTGTCAAATGTTAATATGATGATGGGAGTCACAAGGAGGTGTGTTTTTCTTAACTAACGAGTTATGTTATGATTTTTATGAGCTAAAGGGAGTCACAAGGGATCCCATCTACTAGTTATTATTTATTTATAACCCTTATTATGATTATTACTTTCCCCCCTAACTAAAAAGTTGGTTGAGTCTTTAGTTAACTTAACTAATGAGGTGGTTCAACTACCTCAACCAATTCTGATTTTCTTAAATGAAAAAAGAAAGTTAGGAACAAGGCATGATAGAAGGAGAAGCATACTAAGGTTTTCTCTTTGAGTTTATGTTGAGATAGTTTAGTTTCATTCATTCCTTAATTTATCACAAGCCTAATTCTCTTTTATGATAGCAGGGTCTTATTGTAGACAACAACATTCAGGGCTCAATTACATCATTCAAACACTTGTTTTTCAGAGGTGTTGATCTATCTTTGATAATCTGTGTAGACTTGTTTGTTTGTGAATTAGTTTTCATGACTGACAAAGGCTATTGTGTAGAGTCGAGTGGGAAGCAATTTGGGACAAGTTGATCTAGCTTTTAGAGTTTAGTTTTGGTTTCCTGTTAGAGGTCCTTTTGTATGTTCCATCGGGGATGCCTAAGTTTGACTTTGGTCTGAAATTTCTGTATGAGATTTTGTAAAGAAAATGAATCTTTGGTGAATTGGAATGAAATAAAGGATTGCTTTATATCTCATCTATATTGATTATCATCTTGGTGTATTCACTTATGTATCTACCTTTATTTCATAAACTGTTACATTCAAAAAATTATATAAAAAGTGAATTTCCAACAAGATTTTTTATTTATAAAATACTAGCCTAAGCACTCGTAATTAATACTTGTGAGTTATGATGTTAATTTTGTTGGCTATAAACATAGGGTGATATTCCTGTCTATTTTGATTTAGCCAAGCATAATCTGAAAATGCTTGAGTAAGATCATTTCATATATTTTCCTCAACATTTATTTGGTGACCATACTGGGGAGATCTTCGATATCTCTCTGGTTAATTTTTATACTCGGTTTTCATTGATATATCTTTCTTTCTCTGATATTGATTCTTTGACTGTTTTATTTCTTATTGACTGTGCCTGTTGCAAGGTAGCCCAATATTGAGCCTAGTCTTCAAGACCATACCAACATTGCTTTGAACTTGTTTATTACCATTTTGGACACTGCCAATACTCATGTTGAGATTAATCATTCATGGGTAGAAATTGAATAAGATATTAGTGATCAAGAACGATTAGAAGCTAGATGTAGACAACCTATAAATCAGTAGTGACCTTCTTGTTTCTTCAGTTTTGGCTTTTCTTTCATGTCCTTAGACTCTCGTGCTTCTAGAAGAAGAAGAGGCTTATCACCTAAAATCAATCCTATTGTTGAAATAGGGAGGAATGTTGTGTTATATTCCCAACAAAGTGCTCTAAGGAGAACTTTATTTGATTCATCTAGTTCGTCTTTATTTCCCTCATATATCATCCACAAGATGGCATCTAGTGGTGGCTCTAGTGGCACTAGAACTGCTTCATATTCTCAGTCTTCATCTTCATCAGTGATTGGTAGCTTATATAGCCACCATATCCCTGTCCAATCTACCAAAAATCCCACCAAATTCATTAAAAAGTATGGGCTTTTTCAGTTTGAAGAAGATGCCACAACCACACCATGGCATCTGTTGTCTCCTCTTAACCTAGCACCTGCTACTTGTCCACTTCCTAAATTTAAAGAGCACCTTCCTAGGTTTTCAGGAAATAACACGGTCAGTACAAACGAACACCTGGTGGCATTTTCTAATGATTTTCATAACATAGGAACCAATGAAAATGACACTTGCATGCGCTTATTCGTCAATTCCTTGGAAGGAAAGGCTGCAACCGATTTCTTTGACCTTCCTCCTAAGATTTTGTCTACTTGGTAGGAGTTAATCTATTAGTTCTGATCCACTTATGGGCAATACAAATTCCCAACCGAGAAGTTATGGGAATACAATAACGTCACCTATAAGGATGGTGAGACCATCAAGTATTTCAACTTGCATTTCACCAAGTTATTCAATCAAATCCCCAGACTCATCTGCCCTCAGAACCAAACTTCTTTCATGCATTACTAAATGCACTTCCTTGCCCCTACTGTCATAGGCTTGAGGAAAAATCCATTGATAATCTCAATTCCGCTTTGCATACTTGTTCAGAGTATGAAGAACATCTTGAACAAACAGGTCTTCCCCAGGGAGAATCGGTTAAACAGACAGACATGTCCACCCTCTTACAGCTCATACAAGATATGAATAATCGTATGGTAGCATTCAAGCGAAAGGGAACTGTCTCCCCCCTCACCCATGGAGCTTCATCCTCTTCTACCCCCCCTTTTAGAAAGCCAGTTGAAAATAATTTTCATCCTAAAGCTATCTTGCCATGAAGTTGGTGTAGCTTCTACGAGGAACACCACGAGGAAACCACATGTGAGGTAAAGAAGAGTGCCAGAGATAAGATCTTTGGTAAGAGACCAGAAGCTACCATCATTGTTCTATATTTTGCAGAGCCTGAAGATGTCATGGTTATCAATACTAGGAACAAATCCTATGCTCCCAAGGGAAAATTTGATCCTCCATGCAATTCTTCTAGCCCAAGATCATCCTCACTCGCTGCTACTCTCCAGGTTCCTAAAATTCCTGAGAGTAAAGGAATCACTCCCCCTCTCCCCTCTTCCAAATACAATATCTTGAATCAGTTGGACAACATTAAAGAATATGCAACCCTTCTAGACATGGTTGTCATCCTTGAACAATAGATGCATCTGAAACAATTCATGGAAGGAAAATATTTCGTTGTAGCCAACCTTTCCAAAGAGGTAAACAAAGATGATTATTCTATAAATAAAATAGTTGTACATAAATTTATATACCCTGTAAAAAATCCCCCTTTTTATATTTCTGTAAATATTATGGATAAAATTTCCCATTGTTGCCTCATTGATGGCGGTTTGGGCCCAAGTGTGATGTCGAATATTATTATGGAAGAGATAGGTGTGTCTTGTACAAATTAAAATGCCAGAAGCATTCTCTCCTATAATAGTCTACAACAAACAACCATAGGTGAGATTAAGGATGTGACCTTGGCTTTATGCGCTCATCCTGAAATAAGGACAACCCTCAACATTCAGGTAATTGATATGCATGTAAGCAATTACTCAATTATCTTGGGAAGAGATTGGGAAGCCTTAAAAATTGGGTACCTCTCACTCAACAGGACGTATTTATCCATGCCTCTGAATTGTAAGAACATTATAGTCCTTAGAGAGGGGAGGATTTCACCCTACATAGAGAGCGTTCCACAATCTAGTGTAAACTATATTGAAGAGGACCTAGGAGTGTATTCCATATTTGCCGAGGAGGATAATAATCCTTTGGAACAAATTGAATTAGATTATGATATGTGGCACATGCAGTTTGATGGTTCATGATCTAATGAAGGTAATGGGGATGAAATTATCTTGGTTTCCCCTCTAAGAAAAATTCATAATCTGTCTTACAGGTTAGAGTTTTCTTGTACAAACAATGTCACTAAATTTGAAGCTTTATTATTAGGAATTGAAAACGCCCTTAATCTTTGTTGTGGTCACCTTTCAGTTTTTGGATATTCTAAGCTTGTTGTGAACCTGATATGTAAGATATGCTATCCTAGCAAAAATATGATGGAATGATACACCTAAAATTTTTGGGCGCTTATCTCGAATCTTTTATCTTTCAACATCACTCATGTTAAGGGGGAGTTTAATTCAATGGGTGATCGGTTAGCTGTCTTTGCAGCTTCTCCTAATCAACAAATTTTTCCTCATATGCCTGATTGTTATTTTGAAGCCCTATATTGTCAATATATCCCTAACGACGTAGAATCTTGGAAGGCCCTCCCTATGTTGAAATTACTAATACAACTGAGAGGGGGGGGGGTGAATCAATTGTCTTTGATCTTAAACAATTATAAGTCTATTAAAAAATTATTAATCTTTCTTCAAGTGATCATCAACATTATACAACATATGGATAGTAAAAGTAAAAAGCATCAGTCACACATAAGGTATACACAGAGACAGATTTTCACGAGGAAACCCATAAAGGGAGAATTAATCTTTCTTCAAGTGATCATCAACATTATACAACATATGGATAGTAAAAGTAAAAAGCATCAGTCACACATAAGGTATACAGACAGAGACAGATTTTCACGAGGAACCCATAAAAGGGAGAAACCCTTCTTCTTCGAAATGATAGGCAGTCTTTTAAGTTCTGTACATCATCTTTAATTGAGCACCAACTTGTTGACGGGCGAAATTGACCGTCCGTCAACTGGGAGGAGTGGAACCAACCAGTCGTTCAATAACTGCCGGTTTGAATGGACCACCCTGATGAGTTTAATGGATCCGTTGGCTGCTCTAAGGTCTTCTAAGAAACCAAAGAGAGAATTGATCTGAGCTATAATCTAACCAAACTAATAAACAAATCAAACTGTAACTAGACGCAAGAAACCAACTAAAATAAAGGGAAACTAGAAACTAATAAAACAAGAAAAAGGAATTAATATATTAATCTAATTAAAGAAAACTACTAAATAAACTAAAACTAAACACGACTATTCTAACTATTATATATAAACTACTAATTACTCTTATAATAACTCAAATCAACTATCTAATTATCAACTACAATATTCCTTATTCACAAATGTGTACACTATGAACAATCTATAGATTTAATTAAACCTGCAAAACTCATATGTATATTTTCTGCCCTAAGACAGCCAAGAATCTCTTTTGATATTTTATATTTTATGAAAAAGAAATAAACATAACTGAAATTAAACAATTCATTATATTTACTGAAATTAAACAGTCTAATATAAATCTAATTAAACTACCATCTATATTAAAATAATTTAATAAAAAAACAATAAACAATGCAATTAATTGACTTGGAAACGCTCCAAATCTGCCTTGCGTATGATTACTTCTAAGCTGGTTGAAGGAAGAAATTCACACCATTTAGTCCTTAAGCTTTCGAAAAACGATCAGATGTACTACTTCTGAAGCATGTTACAGGACAAACAAGACATAAAAATAAAATCATAACAACCTTTTGATAATAAATCTCTGCAATAAGGGAACCTATTATGCAAAAACTTATATTTAATAATTCAATTTATGAAGAAGACAAAGCTATCATTCACTCAAATGAATCAGTAATTGTTATGTCTTTTTATCAATTTGGAAGAAACAAGGTATAGATATCAGTAATAAAATTATATCATTGCATTTGATTTAGATAGCAAAAGTAATCATAAACCATAAACAAAATGATATACAAACTTGAAACAAAGTGTTGATATTGAAAGCAAAAGCTATAACAAAACATCAATTCTACCCAGTATAACAACATAATTCCTATATCCTTGTTCTCCCACAACTGAGGATGATGATTATTACAAAATCATAAGTTTGAATAGGTTTTCTACAAGGTAAAACATCCTTGTAGCACGTTACATAATCTGGGAAAATCCCAAAATCACCTAAACTAAGGAAATAAAATGCAAGTAACTGTAGATCATCCCCTAACTCAAGCCATGATATCTATTGCCAATTGAATTTGCCTCTAATAGAACATAAAGATCAAATTAGAAGATATTTTATTAAGAAAAACAATAAAATTTTGACTCTATTTAATTTAGCTACGAATCATCCTCGACTGTAGCTAGTCAGAATAGCAAATAGGACTAGATATCAAATCAAATAAAATCTTAAAAAGAAATCAACCAATTTAATTTTCTATTCCTCATCAAAACAAATTACAAATAGTTCAAGCAAATTCATCATTCAAATTGAAAAAAGAATACAATCGGGACAGGTAAGAATGGCCCTGCCTATCACAAGATCTGGGCAAATAATAATCATACTGTTTTGTATCCAAATGTAATTACAAGCCAATCATATGATGTAATCCAAAATAGATATGATAATAATCGATCCTTATCACAATCGATTGGTTACAACTGCGGTGAAACGCATATCATTTTATTCAATTGTCAAAATAAACAGGTTGTTGCAATTACATAACATATCCATTAAAATTTGTTATAGAATATGGTTGGTGAGTATCGCATGGTGAACAGACATGACAAAAACAATGTTCATAACCATCGTTAATTCATTATAGTCATAGCAATAAATCGATATCGCTCAAATAAACGCAAAGATATGTAAATCGTTTTAGAATGGAATCAGACCGAATGAGTAACAATCAAATGCATTTCATTATACACAGTCAACCGACAGGGTCTCGACAGAGTCAACAGAATCCATAATACAAACCGCAAATAACCCAAATGAATATGGCCGGAAATTTATATTATGGACACAAATCGTAAGACTGGATATGATCAATCTCATTCCTCAAATCAAAATCAAACAATATATTTGTTACAATCGAATGCAGCTCAAATCGTAACAACCACTATTCATATCCATTCGAATTTTTATTATGTAACAAATGATATACAAACTGGTCCGAGCATAGAATATACAATCACAATAACTAACCAATTTTCCCATCATATCGCATAGGATATAACCAAATCGAATAGAGATATTGACTGTGTTCCAAAATAGAAATGATATCAACAATCCTTAATAACATAGTATTCAAATCAAATCATGATCAATCAAATTAAATCTAATCAAAACTAATCCAAAAATTAATAATCAAAACTTATATACAAATAAATGTATGACGTAGCAAGTCAACAATGTACACAGAGTTTATGAACGCGCCATATAAATGGGTGAAAGTCATAACAAAGAAGATTGTCGGTGGCTATGCCAATTTGGAATTGACGCTTGTTGTATCGACTCGACATTCTTTGAATAGAATTGAACCAAATTGCTCATTTCTTCTTTATCAAAGGGTTCCACTCTTTATACATACCAGCGAGCTTTGCCACTTGGTTTTCCGCTAAATCATAGATTCTAGATTGCAACATCGACACATCCAAATAGTACCTCTCCAACCACAATCCACATCGATCGCAGGGTGGAGCAAGAGGTTGAATCGTATATTTGATGATTCACCGAGGGTTTCTTGAGGTAGTTTAATACCAGAAAAACTAGGATCATCCCACAGACAGGGTGGAAAATTCTTAACAAAGTCGCGAGGGAGGTTTGCTCGCTAATAAGCCTTCCAAGTAAGGATACTCATTGGCGAGAAAAAGTTCAATTTCAGAATCAGAGTCTTCACGGTAATTACCCATAGGTTCTGATTTGGAAGGGGGTTTAGGCTTATTTCTCGCCATGCCAGATATTAACCTAGCATTTTTCTTTCCTTTATAATTAGCACCAGTTTTAGATTTAGTCTTTTTGGTTGCAGGCTTATCAATTTCAACCTATTTAGTCACGTCCATGGGCGAGTTCGTGGTATTCGTAGAGTTTTGGGTAGCAAAACACTATAAGGCACAAGGGGAATAGGCTTGCTTTCGCCCACCACAAGTTTATCAACCCGTGGTGGGCTCGAGTGACCAAAATCATTACGTTTAAGAAAATCATCCCAACAGCCACGTCAGTAATCCCAACTCATAAACTATAATCATTTTAATCAACCCTAAATGGAAGAGGCTGGTATCATCCGATACACGCTTGTATCTTTTAGCTATCTTGAACAAACTTCTATGCGTGTAGTGAGGCATACTAAGTTAGAAACCCATAAAACCATCAATAGCCGAAGGTGAAACAAGAAAACAAACCCGCACTGCCTTCACAAGTAATTAATTGCTTGATTATCATTAGGAGATCATACTAGCATGGTTTTAACATTTTTTTATGTGCAATCCTTTGTCGCAGGAGTTCACCGCTCGAGACTGGAATAACAATGTCCACGGGACATCATCCACCTTGCAGCTCTTCGACCACTTCTTTCCCGTAACAAAGTGTGTTGGTTTCCGGTGCCAAGAAAACTGCTCTCAATCGATTTCCAAGTTGCACATCTCCAACTTCGCCCGGCAAACATCGAATGATAACGCAAAATGGCCGAGCCACACTAGGGTTATGCCCATCACTTTATGAACGAGAGCCATCCAAATTTTTTCCAGGTCGCTATAAGTGCCATTGAATATCAACAATGCTTGGCACCGTTGGGCTCGGCCCTTACAACACGAGCCATAGCTTCTCACAGACAAGAGGGTTTGAACCGAACAAAAAATGCACAGGGTCGAAAAATGGTTACGACTAACAACTGCAGCGTTCAAAGAGGCATGGATTAATTGAATGCGCATGGCGGTGGTGGATTACCACCGCCATGCGTTGTATTAATGGGTGAGTACAATGTTGTTCCATCATAATCATAATCCATATGACTCGGCCAACCAAATAGTTCAGGCGGTGGTCAATGTATCAACGCACCATATCATATGTTATATCAATGGATAACTTAAAAACCATTCAATCAAAACCTATAAAACAACATACCAAGTAAATGATCCAAATCAAACCCAAAGTTTAATTGCACCATTATATTAATCAAACGCTTAAACAAATAAATAATTCAATGCTAATGTATAGTTTGAAACTATGATCGTTCAATGTAAAATCAAACTCACAAAAACAATGCACCAAGCAACGATTCAAATCATAAAATCGAAATCCAAAAGGTTGATTAATGTGCCTTTGTAAAACTCAAACCATTGCCATTTCATATCAAATCAGACTTATAATATTACCAATACATTTGTTGTATATTCAATGTTATATTTCAAAGTTTTAGAACTTTGCAACAAAAGATCTCATACAATCAACAAGTCAAGAGCTCATAGCTATAACATCGAAGCATATAAGACCAAGATCAATCATGACCCTATAGGATCAAATGTAAATAATAAATGTTCATACTTAATGGCTTATCAATCGACTTGCACAATCAAAAATGAAATGGACATAGTTTGAAAGATCATTCTAGTCAAGTAACAAACAAAGGGTAGGTTCTTTCCCGTGAAATTAATAAAGATGACGACAAATTCAAACACGATAGGAGTTTTCACACTTCGCCAGAAACTAAATCGAAAACAAACTGCAATTGTTGCAAGAAATAGATAAATGTCTATTTGAAAAATGCGACGATGACTTGTCGCTTAGAAGACAAGTGTAGGCAGCCTTTTTTAGAGCAATTAAAAATGAATTGGTTGCCAACAATGGCTAATAATAATCGGGTGAAGCAAATATATTCATCAAAAGAAACAAATTCGGGATTAGGACAAAGAACAAAACCGACTTAAAAACAACAACCAAAAAATCGTGACTAACATCATCATCTACTATCTTTTCCAACATGTTTTAAAAGATACAAACCAATAACAATCTTAAAGATCGGAAAGCCATGATTTTTATGATAAAATTCAATCGCTATATGGTCACGCCGGCCAAGCAGGCATCCATAGCCTCGGCTGTGGGTTTCCATTTAACCCACTCCTGACGCTTCCTTATCCCTGGCCAAGAAGTTCCATATTAATAAATAATCTCTTTAAAAGAGGTTTCGTGGTAATCTTTGGCTGCATTTTTATTTACCCGACATTGCTTGGCTGCCAACAGGCCTGTTCAATACACTGATGATGTTATCTTGGCTTCATGCATGCATTTAACTTCTACTTGCAGACCTGTTCAGTATCTCAACAGGTTTACAAACACTTCCCACAACTCTTAATATTTTTATTTTGTTTTTCTTTATAAATAGTCGAAGGGTGACGCTTGAAAAATCTTGATATTTTCTCATATTTTTTCGACTTACTCCAATTTTGTACTGTCCTTTATTCAGCTCCGTAAATGTTTTATTTCTAAAACCTACTTTGGCTGTGAGATATCCTTTGAGTCATCTTTATAGAAAAAGGGACAACAGAAAAGATAAAGATGATCATGACAAACTTCACTTAGAGATTGAAATAGTAAACTCTTCAAAACAACATTTTCCAATATCATTTTCGGAAATATATATCACTGATGTTTGTACAACCTTCTAGGAGTTATTTCAACGAAGAGATTTCTTTATAGTCTTTGTCTAAATGACCTGCTAAGCTTAGGCATGCATATGTTTTACAAAAAACACACCAAACCCGATCAATCAAATCAAAATAAAAAAATGAAAACGAAGGGGCAAAAAATAAAACAAAAGGAAATATTTACATAATATATACAAGGATAAAAATCAAGAAAAGTATATTTTCAAGGCTTGGCCATTCACCTGATAGGTGTCAAGCTGCCCTTCAAGATTCTGCAAAGGAAAGGAACTAGGACCCAACTTTTCAAGAATCAAAAATGGCCCAAGCCACAAATTTTGAAATTTAGTGTTCACCCTTCCCTTCGTGTGGTTTGTCCCACTTAAGATGAGATCGCCTACTTCAAAAATTTCTACCGGGCGTAATTAGAATCGAACCATATTTTAATTAGTTGTTGATGTTGATCTAGTTTTCGCTTGGCTTGGGTTCTTACCTCTCTAACTTCATCAAAGCATTCTATACCTGATTCTCTAAAGGGGACATTCTTCTTCCTTGAACCTTTTGGTAGACAATTTCTGAGTGGCTGTTAAGAACATGAGGAGGTAAAATGGATTCTCTGCCATAAACAAGGAAAAAATGGGAGTTACCTATAGAGGATTTTGGCGTTACCCTATCAACCCAACGCACGTTTAACAATGCATTGTGCCGCTTCCAGATTTTCAACCATTGCTCTCTTGATAATCTTGATCAAGTTCTTGTTGGTTGATTCTCAAGTGCCGCTACTCCCCGGGGTAGTAACTCTAGAATACTGGTTTTATTCCTTTTTCTAAGGCAAACTCACTCATATCAAGAGGGGAAAAGTATGAAGCATTATCAAAAAACTAAACAATCAGGTATGACGAAACGAGTAATGATATGTGGGAGTTTAGAAAGTTGCATAACCCCGACTTGTGTTAACAATTTTAAAAGGCTTCGCACCATCGGTGCATCAAGTATCGCTACAATGTAATTTGTGTTGTTGTGGAAGATGGAGGTAAAGGACCGAAGGATATCAAGGCCCCATTTCTCGAAAGGAGAATCGAATCGTAACGGGTTGCAAAGGGAAGGCTCGTTTTTGCAATCACCCTGACGCCTTCTAACAAATGATACATTTACGTAATACTGGGCATGCATCTCTAAAAAGTGTTGGCTAGTAATAATTGGCTCTTATGACTTTGTGAGCAGTGGTATCGCCACCAAGTGACCACCGCCTTCTCCTACATGCAACTCAAGTTAAAACTTTTCTCAGCTTCTCGTTCCTTCTCAAGACAACGCATTAGTAATCCATCAAAATTCCTCCGGTCTAAACAAAGATACCGTTAATTAAATGAAAGGAGGTAGACCTTAGTCTCAAATCTCTTCTCTTGGTCGCCAAGATGATGAGGTGTCGATCCATGTTGAAGATAGTGTCTAATATCGTCAGTAATAAGGACTTATGAGGTTTTGTGTGCAACACAAACAAACTCTAATCTCGTTGTTCTAGGTCTGACATATCACTAACTTTTTGTTCGGTTTCTTAATCAACTACCAATTTACACAACCCTTTGCCTCTCACGATGTGCTGGAGTGATTTCTAAGTCATACCTCCGTATGAGGTGACCCGCTTGTCTCTTTCCCTCATAATTCCTTTGCACCAACAAGTTCAACAATAGGAACAATGATCTGGCCCTTGACTTCTAAGATAAGAAATCCAAATGATTAACTACCTGAAGATAGTGTAGGCTTCGTCAGATCGATCACTGGTAGTTAATTTCATCACCTTTGAAAGCAGAGCTCATAAAGGAGATGGTGCTCTATTACCTCACATTCTTCCTGAGTTAGACCACTGCGATAGAACGCATCGAGGGAAAAGTATAGAGGTAAAGTCTTGAGAGAAATCGTGGCTCGGAGACTGAGCATCAATTATAGCCTTCTTTATATCAAGAAATCTTGGTTTTTAGTGGGTCCCCAATGATATTGTGTTTCCTTTATCAGTTCGGAGGGTCTTACCATTTTTGAGAAACTGGGGACAAATCTTCTCAATGAACACTCTGGCCTAGGAAGACTCCATGGATTTTGGAGGAAGGTGGGGTATTTTAGCCGATGACTCATCCCTCGTGGTCAATAATCATTCCATCACTAGACAATAATGAATCCTTTAGTTTATCCCGGCTCCAATCGCGAAAGATGGATTCTTTGGGATTCAAGGAGATGTCGAATTTACAACATCAGAAAGCAAAACGGCTCAGAGCTAGATGATCGCTCTCTTGTTTCTTAGAATAATGGTTATCATCTAGGTAGACCACTACGTAGTGATTGATCAAGCCTCGGAAAGCAATATCCATTGCTCTCCAAGGTAGCATCGACATTAATCAATCCAAAGGGAATTTTGGCGTACATAAGTGTTCCACCTGGGTACGTAAGATAGTTTCTAACCCGGTTCCATGGAGACAAGGAATTGGTTGTATCGTGAGAAACCATCTAGTAAAGATATCTCTAAAACATATACTTGTTGAAGTATTTGTTCCATGGGAGGGAAAGGATAATTATCTTTATCAGACGCTTTGTTGAGGTCTCGAAAATCGACACAAAGCCGAATTCTCCATTTTTTCTTCTGCACTGGGATGATATTGGATACCCATTGAGTGTGCTCCATCAGAAAAATTATTTTAGCACTTAGGAGTCTATTCAATTCTTTGTACCTGGCCGGTTCTAGTTTAGATGCATTTTCCTCAGTTTCCGTTGGAAGGGCAAGGTTTGGGGTTTCATCACGACATGTCAGATAATATTAGGATCTAATGTTTTAAGATCTTCGTAATTCAAGCAAAAGACATCCTTGAATTCTTTAAATAATTTAACAAAAAAGCAACTTTTCTTGCCTAGAACATCCCAAGCCTAAGTTGGAGTGATTAATCGAGGGTTTTCATTAGTTCCTAAATTAACCTTTTCATAAGATAACGAGGAACTGCTATTCTTTGGTAATTGACCGCCTTTTAAATTTATCTTCAAAATCATAAAACTTTTCTAGTCTAGCAACATATTTGGGAATGAAATTTACCATATCCGATAGAGCTTCAGGTGATTTTGGATTAGGTATTACCAGAAAGTCATGCAAATTGTCATCGCGTGTTTGTTCATCTATAACAGCACCTTGAAAGGTTTCTTCCATGTGCAGAAGTTAATTATTCCACGATCATTGTCGATCTCTAGTTGGTGATATTGTCAGGAATGATGGTCGAAACAATAGCTCCACGTAAGAATGCGCTTTGGAGATAAGCCTTCTCATAGGAAGAAGTTTAGAGGCAACATTAGCAAGCAGATTTGCTTAAGTATTATTTGATCTAGGAATGGAATTTATATTAAAAGAAGAAATTCCATTTATCAAACTCCATACCTCAGACTCGTAACATTTGAGATGTGGGGAAAGACAATGGATGGAATTTCTCACCCGCCTGACCATTATCTCAGAGTCGTCCAATACAATTAGATTTTGAATGTGCATGTCTAAGGATTTTCTCAGACCTTGTAACAAAGCCTCATATATTCTCGCACATTGTTAGTGGCCATTCTAAAATTTCTAATCTACAAGCCAATAATGTTTTATTACCCTGTCGGATCAATAAATAACCTTCTTTAGATTTGGAACCGTGGAAATATAAAGACCAAATTTGATTTCCATCGCTCAATGTGATCGCTTGATAGAAGTCGTTGGTCATGTATGTGCTAGGATCTCGGATCGCTGCTCGATTGTCGATAGGTGAAATTTCAGCCATGAAGTTTCCGGTAGGGTGTCCATCCCTTGGACTTCGTGTGAATCAGCCGGATGGTATGGTTCATTGGGGTCATTCAAGTCTGTTACTATGAACTTGAGGTAACGCTCACAACTCACCCTGATCTTGTTAGGCTTAACATTCTCTGGAAGCCATAAGTGAGGACCCGGCCTGCCATGGCAAACATGTAAATGTCTCACTCAGCCCTCAAGCCAAAACATACCATACACTTCTAGAATATCCACCACAATTATATCAATAACTTGATGAACCTTTAGGTTATACTATAATCTAATCAATACATTTTAACCTCAGCTTATAACTTTAACATCTGTTTCATCAAGTTGTATGATTTTCAAAGAAGATGGTTCAACTGCATTAATCTTTTTGGCAAACTGACCAAGGCATCACGTTCGACGATGCTCCTGAGTCAAACATACACTTATGCACATTGCTGAATATTTCAAAAGTTAAAAGAAAGGAGGAACATTCTTTATGCGAGTATTTAGAGTTGTATCTTGTGTTTTCTTACTCGCATTCTCTAAGACTACCTTATCTGAATCATTTACACTATTTACATTGTCATTTACATTATTTACATTATTTTACGTAGAGTTACAGGAAGGCTCCTTATCTTGAGTATTAGGATTTTAGCGGAAGTTTTTGAGGAATTTTGTTTTGAACAACCTTGTTACCGCTTGAATTACCATTCTTGCCATTGTCTAAAATATTCTCAGAACATCTCGTAACCAAAACGGAAATTTCAACAACTCATAAATAGAAATGCACCTGCAACTTTTTAATATCTTCAACAACATCATAATATATTTTAGGGCTAGCATTACCTCGCTTAGCTTCCTAATCGCATTTAGATGGCTTTGGAGGTAGAGTTGTGGTGTTATCAACAGGAGGTTTGTTTTATGGTCTCGTCTCTAGTATTGTAAGGGTGCATAGTCTCGAAGTTAGCTTGGAAGATACTGTCCGAGAAGTGACCAAAGATATTTGGAGAAAAATCTTCTTCTTGAGTTATCGCTCACTTCCTCTTGAGGGATGTCAATAGGGATCAAGTCATCTTGGGATTCTAGAATTTTTTGTAGAGCACATTGCAAACTTTCTAGGTCAAGCCTTCAGAGTTTGGATTATGCCGGTTTGTTGGGAAAGGCTTTTGGAAAGGGAGGTTTGTAGGGTCCTTTATTCAAAGAGGCTTCTATTGGACCTTTTAAGTCTATGACTTGATTAGATAACTTTGTACAACTTTGGTTAAGTTTTCCAAATCAGAGATTTCGGATTGAGTTTTGTTTTGTG
Organism: Picea sitchensis; assembly: GCA_010110895.2. Classification (NCBI taxonomy): domain Eukaryota; kingdom Viridiplantae; phylum Streptophyta; class Pinopsida; order Pinales; family Pinaceae; genus Picea; species Picea sitchensis. The sequence continues at coordinate 2,419 of SNQJ01S0088999.1, read as the reverse complement.
TAGGTTTGGGGAGAATTTCAATCCTCTTCTTGGAAGAAGAAACAGTATCAGTCTCGTTGCTAGAAGAATCCTTAAGACTAAGAATGTCTTTTTCAATTTGAGTAGCCTCTTCAAAGGCTTCTAACAACATGGCCTTGGATCTTTCACCCAAATAGCTTCTTTACTTTGATGTAGAGCTTTAGTGTAGTAAGCTATACAAGACTCGCATAGAGTCCGGCCGATTCTGTATTCTTATGTTAAAAATATTTGATTAAAAATCTTTAACTTTTCTTTGCATTCATTTTTAAGTTATAAAGATCCATGATCAAGACTTCCGGAGGCTTACCATCTCCAAATTTTTTCCAAAAAGCATGACTCAAATTTTTCCTAAGATACTATAGTGTGAGGCCACTGGCAAAGTACCAAGTGGGATGCATTACCCTCAAAGGTAAGAAACAACCTCCCACAGACAACATCTTCTCATGTTCAATCACATGAGTCCGATGGCTAACATAAATTTTTGATATGATCTTCAGCTATCTATTTTGAATCTGGATCAAACTTAGGGAGCCACTTCTCCTGAGTGCTAGGTAAAGGGTGGTCTCCGTGCACCGCTATGGCATCCCTCGGTCCAACCAAGGTCTAGCAGGTTGTCTGATTTGCCATTGGGGTAGGTGTGGAAGGCTGAGAAGATGGATTGCCTTCGTCAGAAGAGGAATCTCCTCCGTAAGAAGAAGGAGATGAGGGAGGTGGTGAAGGAGGGTATCCCATCCCCCTGCTAGGATTTGTGTTTGATCCTAGGATTCACAAGAAGGTATATCACCTATTCGTTCTCCACTGCAGAAGTCTAAAGGTTGACCCCATAAGCGATTTGGTTGCCTAAGACTAGCAAAGGCCTTATGTGATTTAATAAGAGATTGTCTAAAGATTTCTTGTATATCACCACCGGTAGGATTAGGGGTTGCTAGCTCCACAGATCTAAGGATCTCGTTGAAGTAGTTGTTGTCTCTGTGGGGATACCTATTGAATGAATGGCTCTAGTCACTATAGGTGATCGATTAGGGGAGGGAGTTCATGACCACCTCGCGCCATTAATCAAGTTCAGCCGCCCTTCTATTTCATAAGGGAGAAAACCTCTTCTTCTTCGAAATGATAGGCAGTCTTTTAAGTTCTGTACATCATCTTTAATTGAGCACCAACTTGTTGACGGGCGAAATTGACCGTCCGTCAACTGGGAGAGTGGAACCGGTCCGGGGTTGTCTAATAACCCAAGCCGTTTGGAATGGACCACCCTGACGAGTTTAACGGCTCCGTTGGCCGCTCTAAGGTCTTCTAAGAAAACCAAAGAGAGAATTGATCTGAGCTAAGTAATCTAACTAAACTAATAAACAAATCAAACTGTAACTAGATGCAAGAAACTAACTAAATAAAGGAAACTAGAAACTAATAAAACAAGAAAAAGGAATTAATATACTAATCTAATTAAAGCAAACTACTAAATAAACTAAAACTAAACACGACTATTCTAACTATTATATATAAACTACTAATTACTCTTATAATAACTCAAATCAACTATCTAATTATCAACTACAATATTCCTTATTCACAAATGTACACTATGAACAACCTACAGATTTAATTAAAACCTGCAAAACTCATGTATATTTTCTGCCCTAAGACAGCCAAGAATCTCTTTTTGATATTTTTATATTTTATGAAAAAGAAATAAACATAACTGAAATTAAACAATCTAATATATTTACTGAAATTAAACAGTCTAATATAAATCTAATTAAACTACTATCTATATTAAAATACTTAATAAAAACAATAAACAATGTACTAATTGACCTGGAAACGCTCCAAATCTGCCTTGCGTATGATTACTTCTAAGCTGGTTGAAGGAAGAAATTCACACCATTTAGTCCTTAAGCTTTTCGAAAACGATCAGATGTACTACTTCTTGAAGTATGTTACAGGACAAACAAGACATAAAATAAAATCATAACAACCTTTTGATAATAAATCTCTGCAATAAGGGAAACCTATTATGCAAAAAACTTATATTTAACAATTCAATTTATGAAGAAGACAAAGCTATCATTCACTAAAATGAATCAGTAATTGTTATGTCTTTTATCAATTTGGAAGAAACAAGGTATAGATATCAGTAATAAAATTATATCATTTGCATTTGATTTAGATAGCAAAAGTAATCATAAACCATAAACAAAATGATATACAAAACTTGAAACAAAGTGTTGATATATTGAAAAGCAAAAGCTATAACAAAACATCAATTCTGCTCCAGTATGTAACATAATTCTATATCCTTGTTCTCCCACAACTGAGGATGATGATTATTACAAAAATCATAAGTTTATATAGGTTTTTCACAAGGTAAAACATCCTTGTGAATAATAGCAAATTGTTCTAC
>SNQJ01S0088998.1:40785-60320 GCA_010110895.2 Picea sitchensis | reverse complement strand
ATCCAAGCTCCATCACGAGGTTTATGAGAAATATCTGCAAATAAGCACAAGCCAACGAAGACAAGAATAACATAGTCTACTTGATATGAAAATATGTACGTGATCAAGGAATCATACAATATGGACAAATAACACTCATATAGGAAGAAAGATACAACTAGATGCCTTGATGTCGTTAGGTTCCTTCCAACAGTTCCTTGCTTCCCACACACTTATGATCCATGGATTCTGAAACTATAGATATGAAAGTCACCCACAATCTGTTGGCACAGGGGCAGACCCAGGGTTCAATGCTATAACAGTGCACCAACAAAACCCTAACTATTGACCCTCTCAGAAACACCTGTGAAGCAGATGAAGTCTTACCCAAGGTAGAGGCAGGGGTGGTTGTAGGACTCAGATGTCTGCAACCTTAGCTAGGACAAAGATCTGTGATTGTACTACTTAATAGAGCACTTAGCACTATCAGTTCATCAATATTTAACCAATATCTACTTCACAGATAAAATAAAGCATCACAACATTCACCCAAATCTAATGTAATTAAGCACTTAGCATAAAGAAATAGATCATATCTAGCCGATTCAAGCACTAGGAAATTTCACATAGGTCATATCTAGCATCTAGATTCATTATAATCACAAAGCATAAACAAATCTATCTATCTATCTATCTATATCAAGAACTTAGCAGATAACACCTAAATACACCAACACGTCACACAAAGCAGAGAAACACAACATATACATGGTTCACCCCCACCCTGGGGATACGTCCACCAACTCTTCTTCTTTATTATCTTCTTCAATCAAATACATGCACATAGCCACAAAAACCTTACTCTGCATAGGACAGGATATCTGCGCACCTCGCTAGATCCTCCTTCCTTGCATTACAGTACAAAGCCTTCCATAGTCTGTTACAACCTCCTGCACTTAGCTCTACAGGTTTCTCATGGTATGCACAAAGCATCTACAAACCATACTTGCACTTAGTACAACATCACATAGATGCCTCTATCTACGCTACTCCTTACATCTCCTAGACATCTATTTATATATTACAAAATATGCCTAATCATGGGTAAACCCATGGGATGACATCCCATGCCCGTTACATATTCCCAAATCCCAAAAAGGACCCAAAAAGGGGTTGAGATCCCGTGATCTCCACTTCATCTTGCACTCCTCCTTCGACAGGGTGTCGAAGTATAAAATAGGTCAAACTTGACCAAGGATCTCCCAAAACTTGGTCAAGGGCCAACAGGCCCCCAACACTTACTTGTGACTCGTCCCGAGTCACTCCAATCTGGGTATTTCTGCTTTGAAAGCCTCGAGCTTGGCTCAAGCTGCTTCGACTTGTTGTTGTGCTACAACCTCTTGCTCATCGAACTCTTGGATGACTGCATCATTCATGGGTCCTTCTAGGTGTTTTTCTGCTGCATTAACAACCTGCTCCATTTCTTCTCCTCGACCTTCAACTTCTGTGAACAATTGGTAGGCCTTATCTTGTACGGGTTGGAGTCTCTGAGTTACTTCCATAAATTTTCTCTGAATAGCATGAATATGCCTCTGGGCGGTGCGTTTATCTTGAGATCTCTTCATTATTTCCACAACTGACAGGGGCTTCAGCTGTGCCTGTATCATTTCGGCTTGATACTTCACCTCTTGGAGCTGCAACTCCAGTGCTCTTAATTATGGACTCTTAGCGAGTCACTCGTATGTCAGGGAACTATGATCACTCAAATACTTACATTCTGTGGCAAGGGCCTTTAGTCTCTCAACTGCGTTGCGAGCAGTTGTTCCTCTTTGATCCCTTATATCCTGTGGAGTCTCAGGCACTGCGCGAAGATCTAAGTCTACTATGTGTTGTTGTAGCTTCTGGATAACTTCTGTGAGATGGTATACTTGTTGCGTGACTTGATCTTCTGCCTTGATTTCTACAACTATCACAGAGCAAATTTCTCTGCTAACCGCTTCTTTTAATTCTAGTTGCTCTGCAAGCAATTTCTCTTTTCCTTGCTGCATCTGTGATTTTTCTTCATCGAACTTTGCTTGGAGAGAAATATTTTCCTGTTCTGTAGCACTGCGTTGTTCTATGAGTACGCCTTGCACTTGCTTCAAGGCCTAGGTGGATTGTTCTATTTCTTCTTGTGCTCGTCGGAGGTGAGCTTCGACTGTATCATCTAGTCAGTGGAGTTGGGTTGGCTCATCTCCCAACTCTATTGTTCCCAATGGCAGAGGCACAATGGAGACTACGCGACTATATTGTAGTTCCTGTTGTACCCCTCGGAGTTGGATTTCAATCCCATCATACATTGCTTCATGCTTGGACTCTTGTTTCTCATCTATTTCCAGTGAAGCATCATTCAGGGCTTCTATGAGGAAGTCGAAGTCATCATAGGTAAGGATAGTATGCATCTTGGTCATGGAGGCTTTCGATTTCTTCTGGGAAGAAGTTTTCGGGGGTGAAACCTTCCTCTTCTTCAAGGGGTTAGTCTCATCTCTGGGTGGTGTTACTTCGCGTTTATTTTTTTCAAATTCTATGCCATTTATCTCTTCGCCATCACCCCCTCGCTCTGGTGATATGGAAGCAGTCTTCACTGAGGCACTACTTAAATCTTGGGCTTCTTCGGTCTTCTTTGTCCTGCTGGATCCGGGTGTATCCTATGCAGTTTATGGGCTATCGATGTCGAATATCTTGGCAGGGTCTATTGGAATAAGGAGGTCAATGGACCATTCCTTAGTAATCTCCTCCAAGTCCTCCTCCGTCAGCTTGTAGTAGGACAAAAGTTGTTGCTTATTTTCATCAATGCACATTGTAATATAAATGAAATGTCGATCTACGTTGATCTTCATCAAAGGCCGGAACCGGTGTAGAGTGTTCGGAGTCATGCGAGCCTCAGACTAGATGGCTCTCTTCAGCTGATTGTAGTAGGTATGAAAAACAACATTTGATTACCACTATTTGTTCATATCGCTTGAATACCAAAGTGTACTAAACTTTGTAGCCAATGGCTCAAATGGACCGATGTTGGGGAAGGTTGCACCTTCTGGCATATCCCAGGCGATGAATGTGATACGGATCAAAAGCCAAATAAAATGGAATTTGTAACCTTGATCTTGTGCTTCTTTGCAGTCTAGTTCCAACTGATTCGCCAGGTACTTCACCCAGTTCATATGTAGGCCTTCCGTGCACTTCCCTGCAAGGTCGACTATGAAGTCGGTGACTTGGGTAGTTCGTTTATTTCTTACTAACTTCCCTGCAATCAACTAACAGGCGAGGTGCACTGCACCACTCTGGATAGAAGCTACCTTGTAGCCTCACGTCCCTTTCTCGACATTGTCGTAGGTGTCCTTAATCCTTTGTGCTAGAGCACGATCCATGGTTTTTCCTAGGTAAAACTCCTGTGGATCAGGTCCTTTCATACTCAATCCTGTGATCTAATTGATCAACGTCGGATCAACTGTGATACGACGGTCTAGCCACAAATAACCACCATGGTAACAAAAAAGCAACAGCTTGACACAGGCATTGACTTCCTGGTGTCTTCCGAAGTGTGGGATCTTCATGACTTTTAGCAGGGTGGGCTATGCGAGGTTATGGGTCCACGTCTGAGGGATGATCTTTGAGTTCTTCCCTTTTACTCGAGTTAGGTACTTGTATGGGGTGAGCATGTTATAGACCTTCCAGTTGTCGAGGTTGAAGTCGCTAAATTTTAGTTTTGTGATTTTATCCTGGTCTGCTTGAACTACACAGATCCCTTTCGGGAGGTACACAGTGACCAAGGTATACTTGAAATATTTAGGTATGCTATATCGATTTACTGTGTTGCTCATAGGTGGTATGTAGGTGCATAAAATGGTCAAAGTTAATTTGGCATTCGCTAAGTCATCCCTGTGCTTGGTTTTCTTTTCATCTGATGGTCAAGATGGTCTGGCTCTGCGAGCAGTTGATGGGGATGCTTGCACTGTTCTTATGGATGAGGCTTGTACACCTACAGATAATCCTCTCTCTGGCATGACTCTTTAAGTCATCAGGTCGAGGAGTACTTTTGTCATAGATTCTTCGACTACGTTGAGCTCTTTGGACATACGCGCTCGAGATTAACTAGATCGGGTTCAAGATTATCTTAGATACTGCAATGGAACAGACGGTGACAATGTGATGATCACTGTGTGAAATAAACTTAGTTTGTAGGCTCAAACTTTTTATTAGCAAAAGTGTTCTCGGTGCATGGCGCGACAGGATAAATAGGTAATTCGACAACAGGTCGCTTGCAATGGGTATGAAGCCTTCATGAACTCTATTATGTACATTATGGCACGGTCCAACTATCTGATGGAAAGCTATCTGACCATAAATTCCTTTCTACCCATTCGAAGCATCGGTCGAATGGTTATAATGTGCCCAATGGCTATATTGCTTTGCCATGGCGAAGTGCCATGTGTCGATGTTCTGATATCTCGACGAAGCTCCAATTTTTCAAATTTTCCTTCTGCGGGGTTCCTTTTGGATCTTTCTGCAACTTTTCGATCTTAGCTCTCTTCTTACTTAGTTTTCTAGCCTTCTTTCCAGTGAGATTCGTGTTGGTATTCCTTTTACCATTTTGATTCTTATCTTCTTTTGACATAGTTACTTCGCTTTGTTGAGATTATTTCCTAGGATTCAAGGGTAATACTTCTTCTTTATCCGGGATAGGTATTTCGATCTTCTGTGGGTCTTCTAGTGTTCTTGCAACTTGAACATCTATGTCTCTATTGTTAGATAGCTGCAATCTGTTCTCCTATTCTTCAATCAAGTGTGCGATCCTTCTAGTTATAAAATCTTTTAACTCTTGATTTTTCTATTCTAAGACTTCTTCTTCTTCCTTATTTATGGCTTGATCTCTATCAATGCAAGGTTTTCCTAGTAACATGGTAAATGGAGTTTTGTCCTCAATAAATTTAACAATCTCAAAATCTTATTCTGTCGAAGTTCCATTGGCACTCATAGGTATCTCAGCGAGCTTCCCACATAGGTTTACTAGTTTTCCTCGGAATAATCCTATTCCTCCCAGTGATGGAATCATAGCAGGCTTTCCTAAAAGTTCCCAGGTTCTTTCTGTCATAACATTCACCTGTGTTTCCTCATCCAAAACACAGTCAATGTTGAAGTCTCCTATTCTTGCTTTAATGCATTCTTTTTCTTTGAACATCTCTGATAATATGACATGTCAGTGGTCATTCAGGGTTTCTTTCATCTACATCAATACTTTCTCTGATTCTTTCTAGGGTTCGGCCATAGTTTTTAGATCTTCCTTAGGGTTTTCTTGGTTCAGATTCATTCTTTCAACTTTAGCAATCATTCTAGGGAAATCCAACACTTCATGGTCAATAGCCTTACAACAAATACAACTAGGTCTTCTCCCAGAGAATTCCTTAGCAAGATGTCCCAGTTTTCTGCAACTATAATAGAGGGTTAATCCTCTCTTTCGTTTAAATGATCCCCAGCCTTTCCTGTAATGCGTGATAGGATCATAGTAGCTAACCTCCAAACATTTCTTTCTAGGATCCTGCATCCATTTGTTAGTCCAAACATTCTTTATATTCATAGGTATAACATATCTTTCACTATTCTTATTAGATCTAATCATGTCAAACGTTCTTTCATCTACCAGTACCCTAGTTTTCAAGCTAGGACATAATCTATCAAACATACCTAGATCCATACTTTAGAAACAAAAATTTCCACTTATCTTACTTTTACAGAGCACAAAGGTTTCAGATCTAAAACTTTTCACTATTCTTACCATTATCAAAGCACAGAGTTTGCAGATCTTACCTCTTTTCTTCAGATATGACCTCTTTTCTTGGCACAGAACTTCACAAGTCAAGTAGAATGTTGTGCACTAGGGAAACATATCTATGCACAGAGATTCCACAATTTTAGGTCGAATCTTTGCACAAATCTTCTTCTTTCTCAGTTCCCAGAAATCACAGTTTCAACTCTCAGCAATGGAACCATTTTTTGGCACAAGGGAAAACCCAGGGTTCAGCGCTACAACAACACACCAACAAAACCCTAACTACCAACCCTTTTGGAAACACCTACGAAGAAGATGAAGTCTCACCCGAGGTAGAGGTTGGGGTGGTTGTCGGGCTCAGATGTCTACAACCTTAGGTGGGATAGAGATTTGTGATTGTACTACTTAAGAGAGCCCTTAGCACTGTCATTTCATCAATATTTAACCAATATCTACTCCATAGATAAAACAGAGCATCACAACATTCACCCAAATCTAATGTATCTAATCACTTAGCATAAAGAAATAGAATAGATCTAGCTGATTCAAGCACTAGGCAAGTTCACATAGGTCAGATCTAGCATCCAGATTCATCATAAGCACAAAGCATAAACTTATCTATCTATCTATCTATATCAAGGACTTAGCCGATAACACATAAATACACCAACACATCGCACAAAGCAGAGAAACACAGCATATACGTGGTTCACCCCCACCCTGGGGCTACGTCCACCAACTCTTCTTCTTTATTAGCTTCTTCAATTGGATACATGCACAGAGCCACAAAAACCTTACTCTGTATAGGACAGGAGATCTACGCACCTCGCCAGATCCTCCTCCCTTGCATTACAACAAAAATCCTTCCACAGTATGTTACAACCTCCTGAACTTAGCTCTATAGGTCTCTCACAGTATGCACAAAGCATCTACAAACCATACTTGCACTTAGCACAACATCACATAGATGCCTCTATCTATGCTACTCCTTACATCGCCTAGACATCTATTTATATATTACAAAATAGGCCTAAGAATGGGTAAACCCATGGGCCAACATCCCATGCTCGTTACATATTCCCAAATCCCAAAAAGGACCCAAAAATGGGCCGAGATCCCGTGATCTCCACTTCATCTTGCGCTCCTCCTTCGACAGGTTGTTGAAGTCCAAAATAGGTCAAACTTGACCAAGGATATCCCAAGACTTGGTCAAGGGATAACACAATCTATCTTGACAAAGAATAGCTCAAAGCCAATCTTAACCAAGCTAACAATCTCAAGCCAAATTTCCAATCCATAGCCAAGCTAACTTTCTCCATGAGAGCTCCTCTCCTTTTATAAGATGAAGAGGATAAGGTGAGGAGGTTAGGATGATCCCACTAAATCATGAAAAGGAGTAAGATCCAAACCGTTCGGAGGCCACCTCACCATGGAAGCTTCTCCTCTAGAAGCATCAAGAAGATGCTTGTTTTTCCCACGTACAAGAATTTCTACATCCTAGCTATAGTGCACCCTACGTAAACTAGGAATTTTTGCACCCTAGCTATAGTGCAGCTTGCAGAAACTCTGCATCCTAGCTTTAGTACAGCCTACGGAAATCAGGAATTTCCACACCCTGTGTATAGAGAAGCCTACAAAAATCCTCTTTAATAGGGTTTTTACAAAGGAAAACACAACTTCTTCTCTCAGGAAAAGTTATTTTCCCTTCTTTCTTTAGGAATTCAGGCCATTGACCTCTCTGAAGGAAACATATAGGTTTACATCATTAATGGTCATAAGGGTGATGGAAATAATGTGTAACAGAGATCCCCCCAATGTATGAAGTTAGAACAGAGTGATAGTTGAAATACTTTGTTGAGTGTGTGTAGGGAGCAAGGAATAGTCGGTCAGAAACCTACCAACAAACAAGGAAATACAATACAATAATATATAATCATTGAGGTAGGCATTCCCATACTCAGAATACAAATAACTCAAAGAATAAATGCCGACATGCAAAGATCCATGTCCAGTAATACAGGTCATGGCCACCAAACATACACTGTGGATCCAACTGCAAAAATACACCAAAATTGTTAAGTGTGGACACTAATCAATCCCCCTAGATTCACTACAAAACTAGAACAAAACAAGACAATACACTACTCTTTCCTTAGATTTAAATTATCAAATGAGAAATGGATCTAGAACATACTTTTAAATGTTGAAGATCCGACTTCGCCAATGCAATCCAAGCTCCATCACGAGTTTTATGAGAAATATCTGCAAATAAGAACAAGCCAACGAAGAAAAGAATAACAGAGTCTATTTGATATGAAACTATGTACGTGATCAAGGAATCATACAATATGGAAAAATAACATTCATATAGGAAAGAAAAGTATATATGTATTAAAGAATGTGGAAGAAAGATACAACTAGATGCCTTGATGTCGTTAGGTTCCTTCCAACAGTTCCTTTCTTCCCACACACTTCTGATCCACGGATTCTGAAACTATAGATCTGAAATTCACTCACAATCTATCTTGACAAAGCAAAGCTCAAAACCAATCTTAACCAAGCCAACAATCTCAAGACAAATTTCCAATCCAAAGCCAAGCTACAAAACTCAATAACAAGCCAATCTAACTTTCTCCAAGAGAGCTCCTCTCCTTTTATAAGCTGAAGACGATAAGGTGAGGAGGTTAGGATGATCCCACTAAATCATGAAAGCGAGTAATATCCAAACCGTTTAGAGGCCACCTCACCATAGAAGCTTCTCCTTCTAGAAGCATTGAGAAGATGCTCATTTTTCCCATGTACAGGAATTTGCGCACCCTAGCTATAGTGCAGCCTACGGAAACTCCGCAATCTAGCTTTAGAACAAGGTGCAGAAATCATGCATCATCGCACCCTGTGTATAGAGAAGCCTACATAAATCTTCCTTAATAGGGTTTTTTACAAAGGAAAATGCAACTTCTTCTCTCAGGAAAAGTTCTTCTCCCTTCTTTCTTCAGGAATTCAGGCCACTGACCCCTCTGAAGGAAACATATAGGTTTACATCATTAACGGTCATAAGGGTGATGAAAATAATGTTTAATAGAGATCCTCCCAAAGTATGAAGTTAGAAAAAAGTGATAGCTGAAATACTTTGTCGAGTGTGTGTAGGGAACAAGGAACAGTCGGTCGAAAACCTGCCAACAAACAAGCAAATACAGTACAATAATATATCATCACTGAGGTAGGCATTCCCAAACTTAGAATACAAATGACTCAAAGCATAAATGCCGACATGCGAAGATCCATGTCAAGTAAGACAGGTCATGGCCACCAAACATACACTGTGGATCCATGCCAATATGACTCAAATCTAAGCATAGCCACCAAAAATACACCATGGATGTATGTTTTAAAGACTCAAATTTGAACATAGCCATGAGACATACAATGTGGATCTATGTAATAGTACAATATGAATATACTCCAACGCAACCTGAATTTGTCATAAAAGATCCAGGGTCTTCATTTCCACCACTCTATAGTACGAATATAACCATGTGAATACATGTGTTGAAGTCGAACATGGTAGAAACCACTTGATTACATGTGATTAGTGTATATTGTTAACAAGTGCGAGGGAAATCGCCATTAATGTCAATGACTCCCAAGGTACACTAGTACAATCCAAGGAATGTGAATTAATGAGATAAAGTCAAACACTTGGTGGAATCTCTCGATCAGAGGTTGATAATGAAAACCCACTGTCGAGAGTGAAGAAACCTTCCATTGAGGCATGCAAGTTCCAAGGTACCAATTAGTTTCTAAGTCTAATTCCTGGATAATGAGATGAAGTCGACAAGAAAAGACTCGTCACAGGAGGGCCTTAATGTATCCCACATCAATGACATGAAACGGGTAAGAAAACTTGAAGTAGATCAGAGTAACAAGTGATTCAGGACTGACTCAGGGATAGTTGATGCAATAGAAGGCTTAAAGACTGCATAAATGGTCGATGCAATAGAAGGATTTATGGGTTGAACTTCTCTTTGAACATATCGATGACACGACAACTGTATTGGAAACACTAACTCAACAACAGGGATCACAGCCCAATTTGTAATCTTATAAATGAGTATGATCAAGAGACAAGTAGATATTCCAACCTAGACACAAGGTGAGTGAAAGGGTGTCATGTTCCAACCTAGACACAAAGACTAAGATCGGTAACTTATTCTCATGTATTTATGAGCATGAGAAAGAACAAATACTAAGCTCGGGATTGTTTTCATTTTTACGCAAGCTTTAAAACAAAACAAAACTATGCTTGGGATAGAATTTATTTTTTACACAAGATTAAAAACTAAACAAAAATATGCTTGGACCTGGTTTCATTTTTACACAAGCTTGAACCAGAGGAAACTATGCTTCATGTAAGTGGTTTCATTTTTACACAAGCTTGAACCATAGAAAACTATGCTTGGACTTCCCAACGCATAACACAGACATGGTTGGTACTTATCCCCCAGCTTAGGAAACTAGTGGCTCTAAATTCAACATGGCGTCCAGAGGCTGAAAGAATTTCCCCCCAAGCTTCATTTCATCCAACTGCAAAGGTGGATCAAATGAAGCTTCAAATACTAGACGAAGGACTTGACTCAAACAGAGAGGGGGAAAACTATTTCATTTTTTAATGAGCTTGACAAAGGAACATGAACTATGCTCGAGAATCCAGGTTCAATCCCTAGACCTTTGTTTCATTTTTCAACGAGCTTGACATAGAAACATGAACTATGCTCGTAAACTTTGTTTCATTTTTTAACGAGGTTTCCACAGAGATGTAAAAATTATCCTTGTAAGATATGTTTCATTTTTTAACAAGCTTGAAATCAGAAAACCATGCTCAAGGCTGGTTTCATTTTTTAATGAGCTTGAAATCAGAAAACCATGCTCAAGGCTGGTTTCATTTTTTAATAAGCTTGAAATCAAAAAACCATTCTCAACAGACTCTTCCTTGTCATGGCTTCCAAGAGGAAAAATCTTTGGAAGGACACCATGTCAAGGGACAAAACTCGGTCATGGCCTCCAAGAGATATTCACTGGATGAAAGAGACACACTCTGGAAGGACACCATGTTGAGGGTCACGACAGGGGTAAGGAGATCAAGCTCTAAAAACCCTATCGAAGAGATCACCATGTCAACTACCAGATCTAAGTCATCATAAGTTGAATTCATGGGAGACAATGCCACATAATTAACATGTGGTGGGGGTGATACCGTCTACATATAAGAACCATTTAGGGAGGTAATCGAGTCAAGAACGGTGAATGAAAGTTGATCAATATTCACAATTATTCCATCGTGAGGGAAATATATCACATGAAAAAGAGTGGACACAATATCTTTCATGGCATAGACATAATCCCGCCCAAGGAGTAAAGAGAAATTCAAGGGGTCTTGGACTACCATGACGTCAATAACGACAGTTTTCCCTCCCAAAGTTACAGGAAATTGAGGAAGGGTCCCTAAAGGTTGACTGGTTCTTCTATTAAAAGCTAACAAATTTTTCCTAACCGGGGCAAGCTGAGGAGAACCCAAATCTTGTCAAACGAAAGAGGACAAAATACTAATGGAGGAACCTTCATCTATCAGCATCTGAGGAATGTCCCGACCACAAACATGTATTGTAATCTGGAAAGGAATGTGAGAGGGGAGACGAGGTCTAGTTAGCACACCCCAATAAAAAAGGATGGCCTAATTACTTGGAGGGAATTCCGCGTGAGAAAGAGGAATACCCCCCAACATGGTAGATTCTGTATCAACGAGAAAAATGTGGGAAGTATCAGTTTTACTCTCTAGCGGGAGAGTAGCATCGACCGATGATGAGATCAGATTAACCACTTGGGTTGCATCCTCCAAGGGTAGAATGGGGTCGACGAGTGGAAACAGATCGATCGCTTGGGTTTCACTCTCTGGCGAGAGAGTGGGATTGACCGTGGATGGGATCGTATCAACCACTTTGTCAACTAGTTCAACTAAGGACATGACCAAATTGACTGCATGATCAACCAGATTGATCGACGAAGGGAACGTATTGATCATTCCATCAACTATAGGTGGGTCAAGAGTAAGCTTGTGATAAGCATCTGGAAGTTGAGGCTGTGAGATAGTCATGTCTTCCATGAATTTGGAGGCTTCATCCATATGAGGGAAAAGGTGATTTATATGACTCCCTTTGCATAACATGCACGAGAACCTGACTCTACTTTTCTTATTCCCAACTGTATTGTGACTAGTTTACGGGAGGTCATTAGCATGTTGTTCAGAGGCCAATGACATGGAATGGAAAGGAGCTATAGACCATGCTTCTATAACCTTGGATAGACTAGGGCAATCCTTAAGAAGATGGCTACCCTTACAAATCCTGCAAGGGTACTTGGGCTTACGGGTTGTTTCGGTGATCTTGACATCATCAAATCTCCCAACATGATTAACAGTAACTGTTTTTTTCCAAAATCTCTGGTAATGGTTGGAAGTGTGGATCCTTGCTTATTTTTCTTCTTCTTCTTCTTCCTTTTCTTCTTCTTCTTATCCACCGAGTTACTAGATTTATATCTTTCACTCAACGAAGAAGATGAAATGGAAGAATACCTTGCAAGTGAAGAAGGTGAAGAAGATCTTACTGGTGAATAATGTGAAGGATCAACATGAGGTTGATGTTCTTGGGGGTAAGTTCTTATGACCGAATCAAAAGTTTCATTTGGGATTACCTGAGTGGAAAACAACCATACTGGTAATCCAATTGTGAGACCTGGAAGGCTCAAAGTAGCAATGTGGGGAGGACCAATGCTTCCATAAGAAGGAAAAAAAAAAGGTTCCCTTGGCAAATGGGTTCCTTCATTGGTCATTTCGGGAACTGACACCATAAAAACAAAAAAACAACCTAGAACCTTCTAGGGAAAACAAGCAACACATGCTAAAAATCTAGGAAGCAAGAAAACAAACAAAACCTTCTCACAATGAACGCACTAGTTGGTGATGAAATCCAACGTCATGAGAACATTATAACAAGGGGCTGAGATAGAGTGGGTGGAAAAGTTATGTTGATGACCTGCTTAATGGACTTACACCCTGGTGCAAGCTCCCACACAAAATTGTGGGTATGCCCTCCAAGGAGCTCGAGTGAGTTTGGCCAACGTCGATTCTAGGTACCGTGAAGACTTTCCCATCCACAATCACCTCGTGTAAATAACCTAAAGAAATAGGCCACTAAGGTTACCAACTACAACAGTGATGCCTAGGGAAACAATCGATAGTCCGGTCCACGCGCAAAGGCAGGGTATCTAGCCCAAAATCAACTTGAAAGGCTTCCACTCATCATTGTGGGTATACCTTCAAGCAACCCCCAAAATACGTGCAATCTCTACAACAATACCAACAAAGCAGGGTGAGTAACGCTGCCAGTCTTAATGTGACCTCGTGGTTGAACCTTGTGTTAGAAGGGCTTCCCAAGACAAAATGTAGCAAGTGGATTTCACCTCTCCCTAACACAAGATTCTATGTTTGTTTATAGCTTTGGAAAGTTATCTTTCACACCTATTCCAAAGCCCTACAACTAATCTAATGTAGGGTTGCTACCAAAAAATATAAAAATGTCTAATCAATTTTTATAAGCGCTTTATTTTTAAGGTTGTTGTTACTCAAAAGGAAAATGGCATGGACAGTATGGTGTTTTGACCGACTCAAAAGTTATGCAAAGAGATGAAGATGCAATCTTTTCATTTCGATGAAAGCTATGCTATGAGAAGGAGAAAACATTTATCATTCCCAAATGTACAATGTCCCAAAATTTTACTAAACTCATCAATATCAAGATTTTCAAGAAATAAGATAGAGATTGTACACCAATATACGATTCAAGACCAAAAAATGCCAAAACCATGCTATTTCACTACTTCAAATGCAAGGATGCCCCCAATCTAATGTAAACCATTAAATTAATTTTTTTTTTTCAAAGATAGCTAAAAGCAATAGAAAATATCTATAAAACAAATCAACCCAAACAAATTTTCTCTTTTAACATGAATTATTCAATAAAAGAAAAAGAAGTTCTTTCATCAAACAATTCTAAAGAAGAAATAATGCTTTGTAAATGAAAGACACTCAAAGCAAGAGATCAAATCTTTCAATAGAAAACAAAGCAAAGATGGCTAAAAACAATTTCAAAACTGTCAAGCAGACTGTAAACAGACAAATACAGGCTCCAAAAGTTCATCCTAGGTGATCAAAACAAAACTAGGTGACATAAGACAAAAATACCCAATCCAAAAAAAATTACAAACGACGTCGCAGGCCAGTAGTAGGTTATAGTGCGAAAATTTGGGGTTTTTGCAGGCTAGATAAAGGCAGGATGTGGGAAGTTTGCACTGGTCCAAATAGTCAGGGTGTGAAAATCTAAGGTTTTCGTAGGCTGTATATAGAATACAATGCGGAAGTGTCTGTAAACAAAATAAATTTGGAAAAAGGAAAAAGAGTCTAAAAAAAATGTCAGGTCCAGAGAGTCTGGATGGATCCCCCATAGACTCAGAGACCAGAACCCAAACAATGAAAGGAAAGAAAAGAAGGCAAACTAGGAAAACAATCCGTTCCCTGGTGGAGTCGCCAATTTTGTTATCGGGCTAATTGTTAAGTGCAGACACAAATCAATCCCCCTAACTTCACTACGAAACTAGAACAAAACAAGACAGTACACTACTCTTTCCTTAGATTTCAATTATCAAATGAGAAATGGATCTACAACATACCTTTTAAATGTTGAAGATTTGACTTCGCCAATGCAATCCAAGCTCCCTCACGAGGTTTATGAGAAATATCTGCAAATAAGCACAAGCCAGAAAAGACAAGAATAACAGATTCTATTTGATATGAAACTATGTACATGATCAAAGAATCATACAATATGGACAAATAGCATTCATATAGGAAAGAAAATTATATTTGTATTAAAGAATGTGGAAGAAAGATACAACCAGATGCCTTGATGTCGTTAGGTTCCTTCCAATAGTTCCTTGCTTCCCACACACTTCTGATCCATGGATTCTAAAACTATAGATTTGAAAGTCACTGACAATCTATCTTGACAAAGCAAAGCTCAAAGCCAATATTAACCAAGCTAACAATCTCAAGCCAAATTTCCAATCCAAAGCCAAGCTAACTTTCTCCATGAGAGCTCCTCTCCTTGTATAAGCTAAAGAGGATAAGGTGAGGAGGTTAGGATGATCCCACTAAATCATGAAAGCGAGTAAGATCCAAACCGTTCGAAAGCCACCTCACCATGGAATCTTATCCTTCTAGAAGCATCGAGAAGATGCTCGTTTTTCCCATGTACAGGAATTTCCACACCCTAGCTATAGTGCATCCTGTGGAAACTAGGCATTTCCGCACCCTAGCTATAGTGCAGCCTGCGGAAACTCCGCAACCTAGCTTTAGTACAGCCTGCGAAGATCATGCATTTCTGCACCCTGTGTATAAAGAAGCCTGCAAAAATCCTCTTTAATAGGATTTTTCCAAAGGAAAATACAACTTCTTCTCTCAGAAAAAAGTTTTTTTCCCTTCTTTCTTTAGGAATTCAGGCCACTGACCTCTCTGAAGGAAACATATAGGTTTACATCATTAACGATCATAAGGGTGATGAAAATAATGTGTAACAAGTATGAACCGATGGATCACTCTATGTCGGGAACATATCATGACCGTCAGATGTCCTAACTACAAATGCATAATAATGCATACTAAAGAAACACACTAAGAAACACACTTTTACCTAACGACACAATAGACCAAGTAGTTCTTAACTAGCTCCTAAGTGTCTAAATATACTAACAGTAACCTGTTGGAAACCATTTTGCAATTTTATCTTTTCCTTACAAGCTGCCTACACAAGGGTTTTGAACCCTCAATACTCGTCGCAGTTCTGAACAAGAAAAAAATGACACTATTATCTTTGTTTTCGCATATCTGCTTTTCGTTTTCATTTTCACGACTACAAGTGTGGAAACCTAGAGTTGGAAGTAATGTTGATGGCATTAGAATGATATTTTGAATTGTTATGAGTCCTTTTGTTCATGTGGTCATAATTGTTTTACCTCCAACTCACTAATAGTCATACATTTATCAAAACACCAAACCTTTATTCACTTTGCATTTTTGTTAATATGGTTTTGATTTATAAGTTTGTGATGCAATGATTTTTTTGGTGTCTTTGATTAAATCCTTGGTGCAATGGTTTCATAGAACTCATTAATTTTGTGATTAAATCCTTGGTGCAATGTTCAATATAGTGGTTTCTTTCAAATCATACGAATGCTATTGTTGATTTAAACATTCGAATTGAGTTTTGGTTATGCGACTATGTGATAATCCTTTTGAATTTTGGTTTACAATAATTTGGATTGTGATTTTAATGAAACTATTACCAAGGCACCGTCGATTGTGCATGCCAACATGATAGTTTTGCATGGTTTCAATTCACTCCACCACCCTCACACACATAAGCATTAATTCCTGCCTTGCACTTCGGGCTACCTCTGCTTGTTTTTGGAAAACCTGCGGGCAATTGGTCCTGTGTCTACCATGTCAAACCCCCTCACCAATTACCTTGTTGACTGTGTGCTATTTTCTATGGCTCATGTAGTGCGCATAGAACCCAACGGTGTCCAAACATTGTTGTTATTTGATAACGCCTGAGAGGACCTGGAGAGGAATGGATGGATAGTTTTCATTGAAAAATTCGAGGGTTTCAACCTCGCAGTCGCTCAGCAATTTGCCCTCACATTTGATGGACGTAGGGCCAAATTTGGGGACATCCAACTTGAATTGAACGAGGAATTCCTCAGCTCATCCACTGGTTTGCCAGCTAAGGGGCAGAAATGGTTTAAGAATTCGAAGGTGGATGAAGTTCCATGGCCGCTCCTGTTTACCTCAAGGAAAATTATCAATTGTGACAAAGGTATGCCGGTTTCAGCCCTTAAATCTCGATGGCATGATTTGTTGGCCATTATTAAGCAATTCATTACATGCGAAGGTAGATACGGGTTAGTTTTCCTATACCACCTATGACTGCTTATGATTTTTATAGATTTTCCTTTATATTTGCCACATTTCCTTCTTCGCAGTTTGTATAAAATGGCTAAATGATTTAAGAGGGAGAAGGCCGACTCCAACCTCTTCCATCACTATTTGATTAAAATTATCATAGTCCATCATCTGAGGTTGAGTGGAGACTCTTGGGAAGATTTCTTGTTGAGGAATGGCTTTGCCAGTCTTGAATTTGGTCAAGTGGACAAAAATGTGGTCACCGAAACCCTTGTCGGGCCTGTCGTTCCCCCTCCTACACTCTTACCCGCTGTTGAAACCTCGACCTACCCGAACGATGACCTACTCGACACCCTGCCTGACTCATGTTCAAAGGACAGTGCTAAGCCTGTGAAGAGGCTTGCAAGAAAAAAGGGAAAGGGTAATATTGATGTCAATAGCAAGGGTAAGAAGGCTGCACGCTGGGTATCTAGGTGTGCTCGCAATAAACCCAAACAAAACACGGATCAGAAACCAATTGTTTTGAGTGAAGCTTCGGATTCTAATATTGAGGGATTTTTGACCGAGGAGTACCCATACTCTCACGGCCTCTGTACTGTCGACCCTATGACTACATATCCAACCTCCTGTCATGCCTTAAAGATGACCCCAACTTCCCCAGGATCAAGTTTGACAGTGGAACACCTAGTAATTTAAAAGATTCCTCACCTATAATGACACGGCCTGATCAACCACAGTGAAATGAATGCAACACATGGCTCGAACGATACTATATAGATGTCCCTCTGTTGCAATCCCGAATCAAGTCCTTGGAGGACCGGGTGACTGTGTTAACCAAGGAAAATGACAAACTGCAAGCTAATGATAAGAGGCAAAAGACCACAAGCTCTGTCGTGTTAAAAAATGTAGAGGTAGCCACTGCCATTGTTAATTCGAAAATAGCCTGATCGAATTGTATCCCTGAAACCAAGGTATGATATTTCAAAAGTAATTTTAAAATGATTTTGTTGGCTTTGAATTAATATAAATGATTTGTTTGATAAATCGAATACATTTCTATTATGATTGAATTGATGCAATACGATTTTGTTTGCAAATAATAACTAGCTATAAAATCGTGAGATTCCGTAGCTAGTCATAAAATTTGAATTTATGTTGATTTTACAGTTAAACACTATCTAAAATCGTTTATTTTTGTGCATCTCCAGGTACACACGAATTTCAATGGGAGTTGGATCGATAATGGCATTTTAGAATAGGATTTTTGTTGCACAATTTTGGGATTAGGTTGTTAGTCTTAGATAGAAATAGGAATCTGGGAGATTGTTCCCATATTTTTTGCAAACAGCTTTTGATAATTTCCACAAGGAATGTTTTATCCTGTGGCCTTTATATACTTATTTTTTTTGTAAACAAGCCATCATTGTTGGGAGAACAGAGACTATGGACTGATGATTATACAGACTCGAATGAAAGTGGATTTTTTGTACGGCTTTAGCTTCAATTTATCTTACTTTTGTTCAAGTTTTTGTGCATTTCAATCTGTAATCAGATTATTTACTACTTTAGATATCAAGATTTGTGACAGGTTGATGCGATATGATTTAAGTATTGTCCATATTTGATGTATCTCATTTTACTTACAGCAATTACCCTGTTTTAATTTAATGAACATAAGGTTAACCTTCTTTGTTAAATGAGCAGCTATGTACAGATCTTTGCAGAGGGATTTATCTTGATGTGATTATTTGTAAATTATAAAATTGTTGTGGCTATATCCTTTACCTGTTCTGTCATTAGCAATTCTGAAGCATTGTTGCTTCATGTTTATGCGAAGTATTGGAGAATCTGATGCGGGTTTGCCTCATCAAATAATGAACGCAGATGCTTATGCACAGGACAAGTAGGAGGCGATAATTTCAGGTCAGTTTGTTATTTTATTTTAATAGTTTAATTAATATAAGGATTCACTATAGTTTAGACAGATATATAATACAGATTGTTGTTTCTATTACTTATTTAGATAGCTATCATTTCATTTCTCAGTACAGATTACTATTTTTATTGCTTAGTTAGATAGCTGTCAATTCACTTCTTGTTTATAAAAGTTATAAAAATAAAAAAATATTGAACAATAGCTTCGCTGTCAATTCATACATGATTTTCGTAGGTTTTCGATTAAAAATTCGCAATTTGTGAATACTGTACATATCATAGAAATATAAATATATCTAGTCATTGTATATTTAATAAATAGAATTATTTTTCTATTAATTAGCAAACTGTGAATATATATTAGACCTGTATATAGTTTGCAGCAGTTGTTTTTCACTTATATTAGTTTCTTTAGCTCATTTTTTTTCACTTTCCTAGGACTTAGATTGGCTAGCGGAGCCTCTAAACCCGTCGGAGTGGATTAATCCAAACGGCTTGGGTTATTTAGACAACCCCGAACCGGATTCACTCCTCTAGTTGACAAGCGGTCAATTTCGCCCGTCAACAAATGGTGCTAGAAGGAGGGTCGACTGACAGGCTGGCCTTGTAGGATCCTTTATTTTAAATGTATTCAATTCCCCCATGGCTCCCCAAATCACTGTGTTGGAACATGCTTTCAACTTCTCATTACCCAATGTTCCCAACGAGACAGTCTCTCGCTTGTCCAAACTCACCTTTGATGGT